>JARQOC010000011.1:82915332-82928687 GCA_033576535.1 Allobates femoralis
AGCGTGTATACACAGCCACACACAGTGTATATATACAGCGTGTATACACAGCCACACACAGTGTATACATACAGCGTGTATACACAGCCACACACAGTGTATATATAGAGCGTGTATGCACAGCCACACACAGTGTATATATAGAGCGTGTATGCACAGCCACACACAGTGTATACATACAGCGTGTATACACAGCCACACACAGTGTATATATACAGCGTGTATACACAGCCACACACAGTGTATACATACAGCGTGTATACACAGCCACACACAGTGTATATATAGAGCGTGTATGCACAGCCACACACAGTGTATACATACAGCGTGTATGCACAGCCACACACAGTGTATACATACAGCGTGTATACACAGCCACACACAGTGTATACATACAGCGTGTATACACAGCCACACACAGTGTATACATACAGCGTGTATACACAGCCACACACAGTGTATACATACAGCGTGTATACACAGCCACACACAGTGTATACATACAGCGTGTATACACAGCCACACACACAGTGTATACATACAGCGTGTATACACAGCCACACACACAGTGTATACATACAGCGTGTATACACAGCCACACACAGTGTATACATACAGCGTGTATACACAGCCACACACTGTATACATGCAGCGTGTATACACAGCCACACACAGTGTATACATACAGCGTGTATACACAGCCACACACAGTGTGTACATACAGCGTGTATACACAGCCACACACAGTGTGTACATACAGCGTGTATACACAGCCACACACAGTGTGTACATACAGCGTGTATACACAGCCACACACAGTGTATACATACAGCGTGTATACACAGCCACACACAGTGTATACATGCAGCGTGTATACACAGCCACACACAGTGTATACATACAGCGTGTATACACAGCCACACACAGTGTATACATACAGCATGTATACACAGCCACACACTGTATACATACAGCGTGTATACACAGCCACACACAGTGTATACATGCAGCATGTATACACAGCCACACACAGTGTATACATGCGGTGTGTATACACAGCCACACACAGTGTATACATACAGTGTGTATACACAGCCACACACAGTGTATACATACAGAATACACACAGTCACACACAGTGTATACATACAGAATACACACAGCGTGTATACTCAGTATGTACACACTGTATACACGCAGCATGTACACACAGGCATGCACACAGCATGTACATACAACATGTATACATATCATGTACAACACACAGGTGTAAAAACCTCCGGCAACAGCGAGGCTAAGGCCTCATTCACACGCTGCGTATTTGGCGTGTTTTTTTACGTGCGCATTTGCCCCAAAAACGCATGTGTGTCAGCTTTTCCCAGCAAAGTGAATAGACATTCACTTTGTGCCATTTAGACTACGCAGTGTTTTGGAGCAAAAATCGTGCGCGTAAAAAGAATGAACATGCCAATTCTTTCCATTTTTTTACGTGCGTTTCTTCCATAGGCCCCATAAGGCCTCATTCACACAGTGCGTATTTTGCGTGCATTTTTGTGTGCGCTTCGCCCCCCAAAGCGCACCTGCATCTGCGTTTCACAGCAAAGTGAATGGACTTTCACTTTTGCCATTCATAAGCAGCTCAATTTTCGGCTGCGCTTTCATGGGAGAAAGCATGCGCGTAAAAAGAATGAACATGTTCATTCTTTCCGTCTTTTTGCGCACGGTTTCTCCCATAGGCCCATGATAACCGCTGGAATTACGTATTGCCATTCAGACGATGCGTAATTTCAGCGGGACTACGCGGCACTGATGTCACAGAGCGGAGGAAGAATCCTGTTCCTCCTCCCCTGTGTGACATCTGTCACAGCCCCCATTTGATTTCACAGTGCATTATACACTGCGAAATCAAATGTAAAATTCAGCCAAATGTATTAAAAATAGTAAAGATTGTTATACTTACCCTCCGCTGGGTGATCGGTAACCGGAAGCCGGGAGCAGGAGCAGGCATTGACCTGCTAGGACCTTGCATGATGTCAGAATGACATTGGCGCTGTGATTGGCCCGCTCGCCGTGAGCGGGTCAATCACAGCGCCGAACTCCAATGTCATTCTGACATCTTGCAAGGTCCTAGCAGGTCAATGCCTGCTCCTGCTCCCGGCTTCCGGTTACCGATCACCCAGCGGAGGGTAAGTATAACAATCTTTACTATTTTTAATACATTGGGCTGAATTTTACATTTGATTTCGCAGTGCATAATGCACTGTGAAATCAAATGGGGGCTGTGACAGATGTCACACAGGGGAGGAGGAACAGGATTCTTCTCCCCTCTGTGTTATCACTGAAGAAGTAGCCCCATAAAAAACATGCGGTTTAAGGGGAAAAACGCGCATAAAAAAAAAAGCGCGAGAGAACAACTTTAATTGCGCTTTTTTACGCACATTTCTTCCATTGCTTATAAGGCTGTGTTCACACACAGTGCTTTTTTTGCGCGGGCGCTTTTTCCAGCGTTTTTGACCCATGCAAAAAAAGCGCTGTTTGTGAACACAGCCTTATAAGCACTGGAAGAAACGCGCGTAAAAAAGCGCAATTGAAGTTGTTCTCTCGCGCTTTTTTTTACGCGCGTTTTTCCCCTTAACAAAAGTGCGTAAAAAACGCAACAAATATGCAGCGTGTGAGCACAGCCTTAGATTACGTTTTGATACAATGATGCCACTGACAGGAAAAATGAGCTTCCAAAACGGTAGTAAAATAAGATTTATTGAAACAAAACTCACCTCTGTTTGTATGGGGAAGAAAAGTGAATAAAATAATCAGTGAAATTTTAACCCAATTAGGCTTTCACATCAGCGGTTTTTGCCGATCTTGCCAGATGCGGTGAAAAAAACGCATCTGCTGCGATTACCGCATAACCGCTGCACTTGCGGAACAGTTGCGGCAAGCCCCATAGAATGTCTATGGGGGCTTGCAGCAGGTGGGGCAAGTGCGGTATCGGCACTTGCCGCAGGTGCGGACGCAAAAAACCGCGGCTGCCGCGTTTTTTTTCGCGGCCGCACCTGCCGCAAGTGCCGATACCGCACTTGCCGCACCTGCCGCACACTTACTGCAAGCCCCATAGACATTGCATGGGTCTTGCCGCAACTGTGCCGCAAGTGCAGCGGTTATGCGGTAATCGCAGCAGATGCGGTTTTTCTCCTCATCTGCCGCGAACGGCAAAAACCGCTGATGTTAAAGTATCCTAACTCGTACAAACGAATTGTGTTTTATTTTTCCTTCCAGGAGAACAGCCACATATCCCTGATCCCAGTAAGGGGATGTCTTCCCCTGGGCCAATAATGCCAACCCCCTCCCCTGAATGTGTCCAGACTTAAAGCGAACCTCTCAGCCCCCCCGGACATCAAAAGCTAAAATAGTCACCTTCTGCAGCACTAAGGGGCCCTTTACACGCCGCTACTGGCGGGTGGATACAACCAGCTACAGGCTACAATTGTAGCTTGTAGCGGCAAAATACCCCGAAGTAGCGGCGTGTAAAGACGGTAGGAGGCAACCGGCAACAGATACATCCGTTTCCGAGCACTGCCCGGAAACAAGTGGCTACACAGGCGATTGTAGCGAGCTGTTTCGGCGTGTAAAGAAGGAACAGAAGGGTTGTTTCTACACCATGCTATGTACCTGGTATGTAGCTGGGGCGTGGCACAGGCTCCGGGTTACCGCGCCCCATCAGCGATCATTGGAGGAAGCTCCTGCGTTGCGATTGGTAGTCGCTGCATAGGGCGGCATATTTAAGGAGCTGACCAGTCACACTACACAATTGCTTGAGCGTCATGTATTAAACAGCCTCCTGCGATGCCTGCCCAATCATGATGTTCTGGCTTTGTCCTATACAGGCGCCATACAGGAGAAACGGAGGCGCGCGTTCATGTTACACTGTGAGGGGAGGCAGCAGCAGGCGAGCACGATGATTGACAAGAGGGGGTGGGTCAGAGGAGTGCGAAACCCCGCCTCCCGGTCACCGGTCTTCTTAAGTGTAAGCATTTATCTAAGTGCATATTTCATTGTATATAGGGCATCAAAAGGCTATAGCCACCTTCTCTGAATGCAGCCTTAGTGCTGCAGAAGGTGGCTATTTTAGCTTTTGATGTCCGGGAAGGGGGGGGGGGGGACAGGTTTGCTTTAATAAAATATAGAACAGTGAGTGTCACTGACATCTAGTGGTCAGATGTCATCGTTGCAGGCGTTGGCTTCCACTCACAGCCATCACCGACACGCATATCCCCATACACCTTCCTGCACAGGCATACACACAGAATGTACATACAGCATGCATACATATCATGTACACACGCACAACATGTTTACACAATCATACACACGTGTACACATACATGTACACATGTATACACACGTACATACAAATACATATACACACAGGCATGTACGCACATAAATGCACACTGCATACATGTTTACACAGGCATGTACACACATACATATACACATAGGCATGGACACAGATATTCACGTACATATACACACACATATTCATACACACACACACACATATACATACAGACATATATACAAACATAGAGATATATACATACAGAGTGAGAAATAAGTATTTAACAAATCACCAATTTTCAAAGTAAATATACTTGTAAAGGGGATATTAATTTTTTTTTACCAGATGTCAGTAACTACCCATCCAGTTCACACAGGCAAAGAAATCAAACCATAGATTTCCAGAAATTTCATGTTGTGTAATAATGAGAAATGACACAAACAAAAAGTACTGAATACACTTACTGAAATGTATTTAATACTTCATACAAAAGCCTTTGTTGGTGATGATAGCTTCAAGATGGCTTCTATATGGAGAAACAAGTCACATGCATTGCTCAGGTGTGATTTTGGCCATTCTTCCACATACACACTTCAAATCCTGCAGGTCCCGTGGGCTCCTTCTATAAATTCTGAGCTTTATTTCCTTTCATGAATTTTCTATTGGATTCAGGTCAGGTAATCGGCATTTTCACAATCTGTTTTAAATTTATAAATAACTAGCTGTAGTACCCGGCTACGACCGGGTTAATAAATAACTGCTGTTAGCTATAACAAAATAGAATTTGAATATGTCATATTAATGACCTGTAGGAAAATAGAAGCTGAGCTATGATTGATTGCTATAGGCAGCCTAATAAATCTCCAGCCAACAGTAAACCCTCCCACTGGCCGGGCAGTATATGTTACCTCACACATACACATAATAGACAGCTCATGTGACTGACATCTGCCTTAATTCCCTATATGGCACATGTGTTGCACATTGGCTGTTTTTAATCAGATGATTATGTTTGGAAAATAAAGATAGCACACGTATGAGGCGAGTTGTGTGAGGTGATTTGTGCACATCTGTGTCTGTCTGTGTGGTGTGTGTGTCCCTGGGGTGTGTATGTGTGTGTCCCTGGGGGGGGTATGTGTGGTGTGTGTCTTTGTTGTGTGTGTCTCTTTGTGGTGTGTGTGTGTGTGTCCCTGTAAGGTGAGTGCATGTGTCCCTATAGGGTGTGTATGTGTGTGTGTCCCTGTGGGGGGGGGGGGTCTGTGTGGGGTGTGTGTGTCTCTGTGTTGCGTGTGTCTCTGTGTGGTGTGTGTCTCTTTGTGGTGTGTGTCCCTGAGGGGTGAGTGCATGTGTCCCTATAGGGTGTGTATGTGTGCGTGTCCCTGTCGGGGGGTCTGTGTGGTGTGTGTGTGTCTCTTTGTGGTGTGTGTGGTCCCTGTGGGGTGAGTGCATGTGTCCCTATAGGGTGTGTATGTGTGTGTGTCCCTGTCGGGGGGTCTGTGTGGTGTGTGTGTGTCTCATTGTGGTGTGTGTGTGTGTGTCCCTGTGGGGTGAGTGCATGTGTCGCTATAGAGTGTGTGTGTGTCCCCTTGGGGGGGTGTGTGTGTGTGTCCCCTTGGGGGGGTGTGTGTGTGTGTGTCTCTGTGTTGTGTGTGTCTCTTTGTGGTGTGTGTGTGTTTGTTCGGGTGCGTGGTGAGTATCCAATGTTGGGGCTGCACCTTAGCGACTATACACTTGCTGTTACTCTTTGTGTGCGTGTGTTGTGTATACATGTCCCCGTGCGTGGTGAATATCTCATGTTGGGGCTCCACCTTAGTGACTATATGCTGGTATGTGCTGTTAGTCTTTGGCGCTATCATTAAGCCCCTCTCATTCACAACTGTCAACTGGTAACTGTCACTTTTTCCTCATTATGTAGATAGGGGCAAAATTGTTTGGTGAATTGGAATGCGCGGGGTTAAAATGTCGCCTCACAACATAGACTATGACGCTGCCGGGGTCCAGACGTAGGACTGTGCAAAATTTTGTCTCTATAGCTGACATCTGTCGATTTTCCTCCAACTCTTTTCCATTCACTTTTTCGCCATTATGTAGATAGGGGCAAAAATTTTTGGTGAACTGGAACGCGCAGGGTTAAAATTTCGCCTCACAACATAGACTATGACGCTGACGGGGTCAAGACGTGCGACTATGCAAAATTTTGTAGCTGTAGCTGGCAGCTGTCGATTTTCCTCCCACACGTTTCCTTTCCCTTTTTCCCCATTATGTAGATAGGGCCAAAATTGTTTGGTGAACTGGAACGCGCGGGGTTAAAATTTCGCCTCACAACATAGCCTATGACGCTCTCAGGGTCCAGACGTGTGACTGTGCAAAATTGTGTCTCTATAGCTGACAGCTGTCGATTTTCCTCCAATATTTTTCCATTCACTTTTTCCCCATTATGTAGATAGGGCCAAAATTGTTTGGTAAACTGGAACGCGCAGGGTTAAAATTTCGCCTCACAACATAGCCTATGACGCTCCCGGGGTCGAGACGTGTGACTGTGCAAAATTTTGTGGCTATAGTTGCGACGGTGTAGATGCCAATCCCAGATATACACACAAACACACACACATACACACACACATACACACATACACACATACACACATTCAGCTTTATATATTAGATTGATAAAAAAACATGTGGAGCTTCGCACAGTGTTGTAACTATAGTCTGGTGGGCCCCAGTGCAAAATTTAGTCCTGAAACACGATCCAATCCACCCCGCACACATGTCAGTCAGATGTATGGGCCCCGTGTAAAGTTCTAAATATTTTAAAGACTCACAGGTTGACCCCACTCCCTCTTCATTATCCATTAATGTTACTCATCCTGCAATATATGATCCTCCTACTGGAATATTGCCCTTATTGTGGTATATTTCCCCCGTCCTAGTACATATATTGTCTTTCTCCTCCCGCCACCGTAGTCCGCCAATTATTATAATGCACCCCCATATTCCTCCATATATTACAATGTACCCCCATAGTCCTCTATGGATTATAATACAGCCCATAGTCCCACATTCATAGGGTAGCTCCAATAGTCATCCAATTATTATAATGCACCCCCATTATCTTACATATAGTATAAAGCAGTCTCATAGTCCTCCATATAGTATAATACAGTCTCACAACCCCCCATATAGTATAATGTGGCCTCATAGCGCCTCCATATAGTATAATGTGACCTCATATCTCTCCATATAGTATAATGCAGGCTCAGTTCTCCATATAGTGCAGCTTATAGTATATTTTTTGCAAAAAATGGACAAACCAATAGCCCTGTTTTTGACACTTTTTTTTACAGCACTTGCTGAAAACTGGAAATTTTATTATAACAGAGAGCTTTTTGTGTGACTCTTGTGCGGATTTTTGCACTTTGTCTTTGCAGTTTGTTTGGTGGTGAGTGAATGCGATTATTAATCGCATTCATCAGTGTGCACGACTCATAATTGTTGGTTTTATATCTGTCCATGTAGCGCAGCCTCATATATGCAGCCTCATAGCTCTCCATATAGTGCAGCCTCATATATGCAGCCTCATAGCTCTCCACATAGTGCAGTCTCATAACTCTCCATATAGTACAACCTTTTATCTCTCCATATAGTGCAGCCTCATATATGCAGCCTCATAGCCCTCTATACAGTATAATGCAGCCTTATAACTCTCAATATAGTGCAGTCTCATATATGCAGCCTCATAGCCTTCTATACAGTATAATGCAGGTTCAGTTCTCCATATAGTGCATACTTATATCTCTCCATATAGTGCAGCCTCATAACTCTCCATATAGTGCAGCCTCATATAGTGCAGCCTTAAATATGCAGCCTCATATCTCTCCATATAATGCAGCCTCATAGTGCAGCATCATAATTCTCCATATAGTGCAGGCTCATATAATACAGTCTTATAACTCTCCATATAGTGCAGTGTGGCACCCCTATGGTTCAGTTGCCACAGGAACACCTTGAGCAGGGAGGGATTTCCACAACAGGTAAACTCGCATGCAACACCTTCCACCCCAGACCTGAAGGAGGAGCTCTACTTGCCAACTTCAGCCAAGGTCCCCTATAAATTCAGGTTTGGAGGTGGAGTTAGGCAGTGCAGTTCCAGAGAGAGGACTGTGAAAACACCTGGTGAACGGAGCTGCGCTAGGCCCATAGGAGAGGGAAGCCTAGCCAGTGTGAGGGAACCAAGAGTGAGGGTCGGAGGCAAGGTGCACCAGAGAGGGGAAGAGGGACCAGTCTGGTTCACCCCAAATGAGAGGAAGAGGCAACCCGGACGCCGAAGTCCGAGTCTGCACAGGTCCAGTCAGCCCAGCAGAGAAGATCAGAGGGCCAAGAAGACATCAGTCTCCTGGCACAGCACTTGTAGCACAGCCACTAGCAGAGCCAGGGACTGCAGTGGAAATAGTGGTGCCCAGCAGCAGGGCTCTCATCGCCTGCTATACAAGTGAGAGACAAGGGGAAGTTAGAGCCAGATTTCACACAGGCCAGGACTACAGCAAACACACAGTACCAAAGAGGCCTCAAAACTCATCGGGTGTGGAAATCCTGAACTGCTGCCGGACCACCCGGACTGTACCCTGATTGTAACCTTGAACTACAACATCAGTAAAGGTACAGAAACAACAACCCTGTGTGTGTGCCTGTTATTGCGGCCCCTGATCCTGCTCCCATCATAGACTGTCCTGTAATATCTCCACCTGATGAGCTGCCTTTCTCTGCAGCACAAGAGACAAGACTGTGGGGAGAGCTGCCATCCCCTTACACCACAACTGCCCCTGGGATCCCGCTCCACCTATGGGTAGTGTATCCATCTTGCTGCTCCACCATCACTTCGGAGGTCTGTCCTGCTGCGCCGCTATCATTAATGGGAACCATAAGTGGCGTCACAGACACTTTTTATTTTTTTTCACTTTTACAGCAACCACCAGGGCCACGGGACCAGGCAACAGGCCCCATGACATCCCCAGTAAATCAACTGGATACCCCATCGCCCTGGGGCCGGTCAGCAGCCTCATAGCCTCTCCATATATAATCATGCAACTTCCCCTCCTCCAATAGTCCTCTAGCCAACTTACATTCACTTATTAAAAACAAAAAATATGTGCTCACCTCACCTGGTTCCCTCGCTGCTCTATTCTCCCAAAAACTGAAGAGAAGACTCAGGAGGAGGGGGTGCAAGGAGGCGGCACCAGCCTGCTAAATGTGTTCCACAGTGGAACACAGATGGAAAGCAGGTAGTGTTCAGAGGAAGCGAGGGGAGGAGTGGCAGAAGTAGGAAGCAGAAGGCTCCCCTCTCCATCCCTCCCCTCTTCTCCCTAACACACGGGCTCCATAGCTGCATGCCGCACAGTCACGTGAAGCGGGCGCCCGGCGCAGAGATTGGCAGTCATGGGCCCCTGTACGTCCAGGCCCTGTCGCAGCCCCGACCCCTACGACCGTGATGGTTACGCCCATGGCTTCGCAGTATTTTTTGGTCTAGCCCAGTGAAAGCAGACAGCAGCGAGCCTATGAATGCACCGTTTTCATATGTCACTGAAGGCTGCTATTTTTTATTATGTGGACCCTAAAACAATGGACCCTCACCCTGCTGAGAACACCAGCCCTCAGCTGCCTAGTTTTACCTTGGGTGGCAATTAAAAATAGGGCGGAGCCTATAAATTATTTTTTTGCCAGCCAAGGTAAAATTACACAGCTGAGGGTGGCAGCTCGCAGCTATCCACTTTCCCTGGGCTAAACTAAAAATACTGCGAAGCCTCACATGTTTTTTTTTATTAGTATTTATTTAACACCCTATGATGGCAGGTTGGTTGCCATACACTAATGTGTATGGCAACCAAGCACAATCACTGTCCAGATTGTGGAAATGCAATCTGACTGCAACAGCCAATCACAGAGGCTCTTAGAGAGTGTGAGCGTCTGTGATTGGATGTTGCTCTCAGTGTAGTGAATATGCATGAGCCTGCGGGAGACTGATAAGACCGATGTAGCTCTTCTAGCATCTATCTATCTATCTAAATGAAGAAAAAAGCCAGACAGCACTTCCTTAAAGGGAACCAACCACCCCCAATGACCCCCCCGGACTATTAATATCAGTCCCTACACACAGCACATAGATGTGCTGCAATGATTTTTGCTAAAAAAACTGTTTTTTAAAACTAAAGATAATGATTTAGAAAGTTTAAACCGAATGGACGGATGGGCGGTACTTATCTGTGGCAAAAGCCAATATCTGATGCCAATCATCCTCCCGTCTCCCCTCGCAGCAGTTATGGACAGCCCTTTGTTCAGCGTCACTGCCTGGTGCACGGGCTCGCATGCCCGTGCACACGTCATCATCTACAGCCGGGAAGCGAGCGCGCGCTCTGTCTTCCATAGCCGAGCGCAGGAAGTCAGAGCGCGCGCTCGCTTCCCGGCTGTAGATGATGACGTGTGCACGGGCATGCGAGCCCGTGCACCAGGCAGTGACGCTGAACAAAGGGCTGTCCATAACTGCTGCGAGGGGAGACGGGAGGATGATTGGCATCAGATATCGGCTTTTGCCACAGATAAGTACCGCCCATCCGTCCATTCGGTTTAAACTTTCTAAATCATTATCTTTAGTTTTAAAAAACAGTTTTTTTAGCAAAAATCATTGCAGCACATCTATGTGCTGTGTGTAGGGACTGATATTAATAGTCCGGGGGGGTCATTGGGGTGGGTTGGTTCCCTTTAAGCTCTTCAGCCCAGGTGCAAATCTATATAGATGAACTACATATGTATCAAAATGATAGCAGCACACTGGTTAGGCCAATACATGCAATGAATGATGTTTCTCAGTGTTAGGGCCCTTTCACATCAGCGTTTTTTTCAAATCGCGGCAGATGCGGTGAAAAAAACGCATCTGCCGCGATTACCGCATACCGGCTGCACTTGCGGCACGGTTGCGGTAAACGCCATGCAAAGTATAGGCGTACTTGCGGCAGGTGCGGCAAGTGCGGTTTTGCACTTGCGGCAGGTGCGGCCGCGAAAAAAATCGCGGCTGACCGCGGTTTTTTTCGCGGCCGCACCTGCCGCAAGTGCAAAACCGCACTTGCCGCACCTGCCGCAAGTACGCCTATACTTTGCATGGCGTTTACCGCAACCGCGCGCAAGTGCAGCCGGTATGCGGTTATCGCGGCAGATGCGTTTTTTTCACCGCATCTGCCGCGAATTTAAAAAAACGCTGATGTGAAAGGGCCCTTACTTTGTGAAAAAATAAAAAACAAAAAATGAAAAAAAAAAACTCAGATAATTTTTTTTTTTTATGGTTCTTAGCGCATGCATTGGCCAATATAAGCCTGCCCTTCAACTACTTCATGGTGACCATAATTCTGAAGGGTCCCTGTCTACACTAAAAGCCTCTCTTGTACCCTAGGGGTCTCTGTTGCAGTGGGCAGTAGCAGGAGACAGGGCCGGCTCTAAGTTTTTTTGGGCCCTGGGTGAAACAGTCTCAGTGGGCCCCTTTAACACATACTATGATTCATGAATATAATATAGAAGCTGCTGGCTGTGTATATGTAATATAGAGGCTCCTGGGTGGGCTGTATATATAATATGGAGGCTGTTCAGGGTTGTATATATCATATGGAGACTGCCGGGCTGTATATATATAATATAGAGGCTGCGGGCTGTATATATTATTTGGAGGCTGTGCTGGGCTATACATACTATTTGGAAGCTGCGCTGGGCTGTATATATAATGTGGAAGCTATGCTGGACTATATATATATTATTTGGAGGCTGTGCTGGGCTGTATATATTATTTGGAAGCTGTTGCAGCTCAGCAGCAGCCTCCAAATAATACATCCAGCCCAGCACAGCCTCCAAATAAGATATATAGTCCAGCACAGCTTCCATATTATATATACAGCCCAACACAATAGTATATATAGCCCAGCACAGCCTCCAAATACTATATATAGCCCAGCACAGCTTCCATATTATATATACAGCACAACAGCAGTCTCCATATACCTCAGCAGCAGGGACGTCGCTATGCATTGAGAATCGGGGCTGCAGCCCCGATTCTTATGCATAGAGCCCGGAACCCCCCGCGCCGGTCTTCTGTGCTCCTGCTCCATCCGGCTGCATCCGGCCCCGGTCCCCGGCCGTCGCAGTAACGATGACGTCATCGTGCGACGGCCGGGGACGCCGGATGCAGCCGGACGGGAGCACAGAAGACCGCGCGGTGCAGAAGACCGTGGATGGTGAGTTAAGCAGCGAGGGGGGCCACAACAGAGGGGGGGCGAGTGCCAGCATTTGGGGGCCTATATACCACTGGGGCTGCTGTACACCACTGGGGCTGTGCTGCTGCACACCACTGGGGCTGCTATATACCACTGGGGCTGCTATATACCACTGGGGCTGCTATATACCACACCACTGGGGCTGCTGTACACCACTGGGGCAGCTATAAACCACTGGGGCTGCTGTATACCACTGGGCCTGCTATATACCACTGGGGCTGCTGTATACCACACCACTGGGGCTGCTGTACACCACTGGGGCTGCTATATACCACTGGGGCTGCTGTATATCACTGGGGCTGCTATATACCACTGTGGCTGCTGTATACCACACCACTGGGGCTGCTGTATTCCACTGGGGCTGCTGTATACCACTGGGGCTGCTGTATATACTGCTGGGGCCTCCTGTACATACCACTGGGGAGGCTACTGTATACTACCACTGGAGAGGCCTGTATACCACACTGCTGGGGGCTGTATACCTGTGCTGGGGTCCACTCTCGGCTTATACACGTAACACGAGTTAATAGGTTTTCCCAGGTTTTGGGGGCAAAAGTAGGGGGGTCGGCTTATACACGGGTCGGCTTTTACACGAGTATATACGGTATGTACCTCATAGTGTGTGTGCCTGCCTGATGTATACATATATATACCTGGGGTATATATATGTATACATCAGGCAGGCACACTATGCCTCATCAAAT
>JARQOC010000011.1:82934797-82946397 GCA_033576535.1 Allobates femoralis
AAACGGATACACACGGATCCGATTTTGCCTTCCATGTATCCCTATGGGCAACGGATTGGATCGGATGTGTACCTATTGGCATCCGATTTTAGCACCATCCGTTGCTATGCGATTTAGTCATGGAGCCAAAATCGTAGCCTGCTACGATTTTGGTCTCCATCTCTAAAATCAGACACGACAGAACCGTGGTGGTCCGTTGGAAGTTACCATGGGAGCCTATGGACATCGGATCTGTGTCAACATCGGATCCGATGTCGGCTCCTTTGTTATGTACTGAGCATGCCCAGAAGCAGTGCTCAGTACATAACCCTGTCTCACCCAGTTCTCCTTGCTCCTCCCTCCTCTATCTCCTCTCCCCCTTCTCCGCTTCCCTGTCCTCCCCTCTCCTCTTTTCTCCGGTATGTTAAAAATAATAAATCTCCTCACGGAGGATACTTCACCAGTCTAGCGCTTCTGGGTATGCAACCGTCTCCATCTGGGCTGTAGGACCTGTTGTTACGTCACCGAGCCGATCAGCTGTTGTGGTGCCCCACTGGTCAGTGCGCCACAGTAGGGGTACTGTACCCACAAACGAGCGTGCAGTTATTTCTGTCAGTCGGGAGAGTAAGGTTTGTAGGCGGATCCCAACCCAGCACTCCCACACTTGAGCCTAGGCAAATGTTGGGACCCAGTCCCTAGGGGGGAGAGGTAGGGGAGGAGGGAAGTCAGACAGTGGAGTTCTAGTTTGCACTAAGGCGCGAAGCAGAGGGGAGCTTCTGAGCGAGAGAAGGAGACTCTCAGGGAGGGGGCCTAGAGAAGAGGCAGCCCGGGAAAAGAAAGAGGGGACCACATATCGGAGCATCCATACTCTGAGGGAACCCTGGTCCATCTAACAGAATTATGGCTCCGAGGATACGATGCTGGGTGTTCAGCACCTGAGCTGTCCACACAGGTTGTCACGGGTGAGTTCATCAACCCTGACACCCTGTCTAGAAAGTGCAGCCTCGCCAGGATCGCCCACCAAAAGTCGAGCCCCTTCAGAGAAAGAGAGAGGGAGAAGAAGGGATCTCACAGCACCCCAACTGGCCTGGTATACAACAGGGCTATGCCGGGGCAGGTTTTAGCAGCAGGACACGGGATTAACAAGAGAAAGCATGCTACGGGATCCGCTGAATGACCTTGCAACCCTCTGTGACTACCCGACCAGCTACCTGATTATAGACTGTTTGTGCTGTAACCTGAACTGCCATCTGAACTGGTTTACAGAGTAAAGTACCCGTGTAGAGTGATAAAGCCTCCGTGTGTCTGTTCATCTGCTGCACTGCTCCACAGATCATCTACACATTCTGCACCACCATTACAGGTGCCTCTCTTGCCCCAGGGAATTCAGCTCCACCTGCAGGGAGCTGCTTCATCCAAGCTGCAGCACCATCTCCCCCGGAGGTCTGAAGCTTCGCTGGCGCCCATAACCAGAATCTGCAGGTGGCGTCACGACAAACTTTTATTTTTCTTTATTTCCATTCCCTAATCCTTTACCAGTTGACCACCAGGGCCACGGGTCTGGGCAGGTCACCAGTGATATCCCAACCACAGCAGGGCCCAGACACCCGAGTCCCCATAGGTCCCTGAGCTAGTCACTGATGTATGAGCTGATTGGGTCAGTGACGTGACAAGAGGTCTTGCAGCCAGACGGTCACATCCCTGGAGGTGCTGGACAGGTGAAGTATCCTCCGTGAGGAGAGTTATTATTTATAACATACCGGAGGAAAGAGGAGGGGAGAGGACAGGAGAGAGGAGAGGGGGGACATGATGGAGGAGAGAGGGGAGAGGAGATGGAGGAGGGAGGAGCAGGGAGAACAGGGAGAGACAGAGGGACCACAGGATCCACACGGATCCTGCATAGAAATCGGAAACAGATGGCTACTTGCCATCCGATTGCAGGGATCTGTTTGGATCCGTGGCTGTCCGGGGGACCCTGCAAAAACAAGGATCCCCATGGACAGCATAAAATCGTGATGTGAAGGCAGCCTTAGTGTCGGCCATTACTACACTTTGTGGAAGAGCATTCCATAGTCTGACTGCTCTCATTGTAAAGAACTCTTATTTCTTATTTAGCTACTGGAATCGCCTTTCTTCCACCCGCAGTCAGTGCCCCTGGTCCTTAGTATTGCCCTGTTAATTACTTAACCGTTCGAAGTTGGGAAGAGGGAAGCAGTGATTGTTTGCTAGCTCGCGTGTCATAACAACGTTACACGTGAGCCCTGGGAACGTGCGTTCTGATATCGCTGCAATTGCGCCAGCATCGGAGGTGAGTATAAGCTTATTTATTTTTATGGGGAATGAGAAGGGGTTGTCCAAGTAGTGGAGAACCTCTTTAATACAATGCCTGATTAATATTATTAGTATTAATTAATCAAATCATGCATAGCTTTTTTCTGCCACTGTTAGTTTTTTGGGTTTTTTTGTATGATTTTAGACGGTTTACTTACAGAATAATATTCTTGCAATTCTGAATGCTTTTAAATTATGTTACAATAATTATTTAACAATTAAATATCTCAGAAATTGGAATCAATCTGGAAAAACCAAAGTCATTTTTTTTAATCAGCTCCTAAACTTAATATACAACTATTCAGACTTTGTTGGTATCAAAATCACTGTATACTAATGATATTCTTCCCACTTGTGTAAAAGCATTGAAGGGGCTGTCCAGGACTTTAACATTGAGCTATCCTTAGGATAGCCCATCAATGTGTATTAATGGGGGTACGTCATTCAGCATCCCTCAAAAATCAACTGTTGCTTGTGCTGCCGCCGCAGGCCAACTCTGTTGTAGAGCTGCACAGCATCAACTCCATACTATATATCCGCATCCTATTCGAATGTCACCTGAGGAAGGGGACAGACCATCCCAGAAAGGTGTTGTGGTTTTTTAATTTCATAAAGAAAAAATATCTTTCTTCACCCATTTTATGCTTAAATTTTCCTTGGCAGCACTCTAAGAAACTGTATTTTTATAGTCATATATTCCTATTTCTAATGTCCATGCGAATCCACAAGTCTCTGGGATGACTAGTACCAGACATCTTCACTCTAAGGCTGGGGTCACAGTTGCCATGCGTTTTTTAAGTGATTTACAAAACTCATGCTTTTTTCATGTCAGCATGAGTTTTGTAAGGTCTCTGATGGCTCCCTGCGTTTTTGGGTGCTTTTTTGAATCTGCACCTAAAAATAGTGCTTGTAGTATTTTTTGAGCGTTTGAAAAACGCATGCGTTTTTGTAGAAAACGCATGCGTTTTATAACATTGGTTCCTATGGAAAACGCATGCAAAAACGCATGTAAGTTAGTACCTTTTAGTGCATTCAAAAACGCATGCGTTTCCCATAGGAGCCCATGTTAACAAAAAACGCATGCGCTTTCCGGAAAATACGCATGGTTTTTTTAACATGGGCTCCTATGGGAAACGCATGCGTTTTTGAATGGCACTAAAAGGTACTAACTGTACATGCGTTTTTGCATGCGTTTCCCATAGGAACCCATGTTATAAAAACGCATGCGTTTTCTACAGAAACGCATGCGTTTTTGGATATGCTCCAAAAACGCATGGGACAGTCACACATGCTTTTAGGCTATTAGGGCATGCGTTTTTTAACATGGGGGCCTATGGGTGCGTTTTTTACATGCGTTTTTGAAAACGCAGGTCTCCAAAAATGCATGTGAAAAATGGTACTGTGACCCCAGCCTTAGGCTGGTTTCACGCTAGTGTTTGGTACACATCAAGATGAGTGCAGATGCATCTGTATCCGGCAACGCATTACCAAACGCACGAGAGAGAATGAGAGAGAGAAAGAGAGAATTTTTTTTCTCCTGCAATACATGCTCTGGACATATGGGCATGCACAGATCAGGATCGTCCGCATCCATCCAACTCCAACAGATGTGTCACCATTGAAAACCATGTGTCGTTTTCATGCAGTGCGCCTCATGAGGATTTACCATGCTCACCAAAATCGCAACATGCTGCATTCAGGGAAATACGTAAAAATGACCCAGAGGGACGGATGCGCCTAGGAAATGATACTTACGCATGTCCCTGTATCCCAATATTAATATAGGGACGCATGTCTGATCACTATGCATGCAGGTTTGGACGGATACCAGCGCAAATCAGAAAAACGCTAGTGTGAAACCAGCCTAAGAGATTATGCTTATTGTTTGGACAGGAGCTTGTGATGCCCTGCAAACTCCAAAAGGTGAGTAGTCTAGGATCAAAGGATTAAAAATACACGCTGCCAGTGGAACAGGTCAAAGGAGGATAAGCCAGATGGATATTTTAAGGCTAGGGTCATATTTGCGGTAGCAAATGCAGATCCTGATCCGGTTTTAGATGTAAAAATGCTCAAATCCGGATCAGGATCCACAGCCCACAGGAGACCATTATAAAACCGGATTGCACTACATGCAATCCGGTTACAGCTTCCAGATTTGCAGCCTGCGGGACAATTCCTGTGAGCTGCAGTTTACGGAGTGGTTTGCAAACCGCAGCAGGCTTGCTATAATGGGCTCCTGTGGGAGCCCATCCGGCTACCGCAAGGCACATGTGAATGCCTGCGGTGGCCAGATATTTTGTTCATCCCTGCTGCCGCAGGGATGAACAAAGGGTTAATGTTAATGTCTCCAGGGAGTGCCCACCTGCCTACAGACAGGGTAGCCATATAGGGCAGCATATGAAGGGTTAATTAGGTGTATTACTGTATTGCCGGCTATTGTCGGCATTTACTATTTTATGAATTAAATCCGGCGGCTCCTCGCTGTGGAGGAGATACAGTACGTAATGTGCGTACTGTATCTGCTGCTATCTAGGGTCCTGAAAGCTGTAACATTAGTTCTATGGCGGTGCGCTGCAGAGCCACCGAGCTCAGTTGTTAGCGGCAGCGAAGTCGATGTGATTTCAGCACTGCCGACAATCTATTCTGGGAGCATACGGCACTCTCAGTGCTCAACCTGGGGAGTGTAAGTAAAGCAGTTTGTGACTAGGGATAAAAGTTTTCTGAAAATGGAAAAAACTCCTTTAAAAAATTATAAAGTACCTTGTCAGGAATTGTGGTGATAGACACAATTATGTACAGTATTGGCTGGGAATGGATTGAACAGGAAATTAAGCTTTTCCTATAGGCATATATGCTTCTGCTCCAGAAGCTCAGCTGAAAGGATATAAAGCCAAACTATATTAATCTGTATTCAGCCTGCCTAGCAATCTTATCCACAAAACACAACAAGTACATTTTTTCTCAGAACTTCACTTCTATTATTTGGCGATCTGATTTCCAACAGATTCAGATGGAACTTTCTAACTTCTAACTACGTACATCAAAAGAGTAGTCTGACAGGTTTGACTTCTATATTCCTGTTTTGAAAGTGTTGAATACTGTAGTAGTTTTGTGAAATTCCCTTTTTTATTGTAGCTGTATTGCAAAAAAACACAGAAATAAAACAAGCATATGTAAATCTCTACTTCATGTTGTTTTAGGTACAAAACTTTGAGCTGATTAATTTATTCACATTTCTTAAATGGGTTTTCATAACTGAATTTCAATTTGTGCAGTCCCTGTATGTGACTGCAGATTGCTGAATCCTTAGGGTATGTGCCCACTGGACGGTTCTGCATCTTTGCAGACCGTCAGAAAACCGGTTGAGAATTGCAGAAACTGAGTTTTCTGACCTCAGCAGTGTCCCTCGTTTTTTTAGCGTTTTTTGAGCGGTTTTTGAGCGTTTATACAGCGTTTTATCAGCGGTTTTCTGGCGGTTTTTCTTAGCGTTTTTAAGACTTTTTTTGTGCACTTGTAAGCTGGAACCGCTGGAAAAACGACCAAAAGAAGTCACTTGCTCTATCTTTGAAAACCGGTGGAAAACCGGTGAAGAAAGTGGAAAGGAGACAAAAAAATGTGTGTAATGTGCACAGCGTTTTCTAAAAGCCATTGACTAGCATGTTAATCCAACCGCTGGTTAGGATTAACATAAATTAACATAAAACTCGGCGGAAAACGCCGACGGAAAACGCTAAAAAACAGCCCAAAAAAACGTTCAGTGGGCACATACCCTTAGGGGTGCTTCACACTAAGCGAGTGTGACACAACAGTGACCTCGCCAGTGATCTCGCTATGTGTGACAAGTAGCAGCGACCAGGCCCATGCTGTGAAATCGCTGGTCATGTCGGAATGGCCTGGACCATTTTTTGATCGTCGGGCTTCTGCTGGGCAGCATGCTTCGGTGTGTTTGATGGGGACAACGACCAACGACCTCAATACTACACTGTGTGCAGAATTATTAGGCACATGAGTATTTTGATCACATGATACTTTTTATACATGTTGTCCTACTCCAAGCTGGCTTGAGAGCCAACTATCAATTAAGTAAATCAGGTGAAAATGCATCTCTGTAATGAGGAGTGGCATTGTCAGGATATATGCCTTTTCCCTGTCCTGTATTCCTGTATACTATGCAATTTATTGTGCTGTAATTTAACATGTTTCATTCCCCCAAGAATTGCGTTCCTGGACTGCAATGTAATTAAGCATTGGTCAACAGCTAGTGAAGGATTAGCCATTCTTCCTCCCAGCAGGTGGCTAGGCCAATCCACATACTACCAGACACACTGGAGCCATACGTTTCCAGAATCTTCTGATGGAGCAAACCATTCAATAGTAGGTGTGAACCACTACTCCCTTTCACATGGGCTGATCCCAGGAGCCCAGACAATACATTCATGTTGTAGGATCAGATGTGAGTTGACTGTGGAAGTGAACGGAGCGAGACCTGAGCTGACACCAGATCTCGTCGTCCATGGGATTGCGTTGGATCCATTGGACTCTTGCAAGGACTATTGCTTTAGTTTATCTGGCACAAGGATTATCGGGAGGTGCTCCGGATCTGTTTCCTTTGTTTGGACTCATTGTGGACTCTGCAGATTTCCCTCATGTGTTTTGTTCCAGCTTTCTTGTTTAATAAATCTCCTTGGATTGATCATCAGCTTGGTGTCCCTTCCTGCTCTGTCGCACACCCAGTCACAGGCATGGTGTAATGACATCAACACCCTATATAAGGTGTGCTTATTACTAGGCAAATGCCTTTCTTAGGCAAAATGGGTCAGAAGAGAGATTTGACGGGCTCTGAAAAGTCCAAAATTGTGAGATGTTTTGCAGAAGGATGCAGCAGTCTTGAACTTGCCAAACCTTTGAAGCGTGATCACCGAACAATCAAGCGTTTCATAGCAAATAGCCAACAGGGTCGCAAGAAGCGGGTTGTGCTAAAAAGGCGCAAAATAACTGCCCATGAATTGAGGAAAATCAAGCGTGAAGCTGCCAAGATGCCATTTGCCATCAGTTTTGCCATATTTTAGAGTTGCAACTTTACTGGAGTATCAAAAAGTACAAGGTGTGCTATACTCAGAGACATGGCCAAGGTTAGGGAGGCTGAAAAACGACCACCTTTGAACAAGAAACATAACATAAAATGTCAAGACTGGGCCAAGAAATATCTTAAGACTGATTTTTCAAAGGTTTTATGGACTGATGAAATGAGAGTGACTCTTGATGAGCCAGATGGATGGGCAGAGGCTGGATCAGTAAAGGGCAGAGAGCTCCAATCTGACTCAGATGCCAGCAAGGTGGAGGTGGGGTACTGGTATGGGCTGGTATCAAAGATGAACTTTTTGGGTTGAGGATGGAATGAAGCTCAACTCCCGGACCTACTGCCAGTTTCTGGAAGACAACTTCTTCAAGCAGTGGTACAGGAAGAAGTCAGTATCGTTCAAGAAAAACATGATTTTCATGCATGACAATGCGCCATCACATGCATCCAACTACTCCACAGTGTGGCTGGCCATTAAAGGTCTAAAGGAAGAATAAATAATGACATGGCCTCCTTGTTCACCTGATCTGAACCCCATAGAGAACCTGTCGTCCCTCCTAAAATGTGAGATCTACAGGGAGGGAAAACAGTACACCTGTTGGAACAGTGTCTGGGAGGTTGTGGTGGCTGCTGCACGCAATGTTGATCGTAAACAGATCAAGCAACTGACAGAATCTCTGGATGGAAGGCTGTTGAGTGTCATCATAAAGAAAGGGGGCTATATTGGTCACCATTTTTTTGTGTTTTGTTTTTGCTTGTCAGAAATGTTTTTTTCTAAATTTTGTGCAGTTATATTGGTTTACCTGGTGAAAATAAACAAGTGAGATGGGAATATATTTGGTTTTTATTAAGTTGCCTAATAATTCTGCACAGTAATAGTTACCTGCACTAACAGATATCCTCCTGAGATATAAAAAACCCAATCCCAAATTCCAAAAATATTAAGCTTTGATATTTATGAGTATTTTGGGTTGACTGAGAACATAGTTGTTGATCAATAATAAAAATAATCTTCTAAAATACAACTTGCCTAATAATTCTGCACACAGTGTACAGGTCTGAGTGACAGGGTCCCAACGACCTCCGCATTGTTGCTGCGTTGCTGGTGAGATCTGACTGTTTAACCTCTCACCAGTGACCACGTTGCGACGCACCAGCGATCCCTACCAGGTCGTATCGTTGTCGGGATCGCTGGTGCGTCACCAAGTGTGACTGAGCCTTTATACTCTGCAATATTCACACTGTTAGGATTCCCCTCTGTTGCAAGCGAAAGCAGTTATCATATAAACACAAAGATGTGATGTGCATAGGGGTGATCATGTGTCAATCAGCACTTTGTGCTTTGCTCAACATTCTATTAAAAAGCTGGTTGGCACGTGTGCACAACTATGCATATAATATATTTGCGGTCACATGACCCACTCACACTGGCAGCAGAAGGGAATCCTGACAGTGTGCACTTTACATCTCATCAGAATTCCACAATCTACAGTCATTTAGAGGGACTGCAGAAATTTCATGTTTAGCCGGAATTTAAAAATTCCAAAATTGCTTTTATAAAATGTAGCCCAAAATGGGTTCAATAAAAACAACAGCATATATATACCGTCACACAGCTCTGTTGACAGAAAATAGAATAATTAAATACCATAAATTAAAAAAAATTTTTTTTACACTTTTTAAAAGCAATAAGATGTAAAATGAACAACTAAATAGGCTAAAATAAACAAGAGTCATACCAGAAAAACGAATTGTTCTGTACCAATTAACTGCTTATTCTGCATTATGTATGATACATTACAAAATTGGTATATTCATATATTATAGTATTGGAATGTGAAGCTAAATAATTGCATTGACATAATCATCTGTAAATATAAATTGATAACCTGCTAATGTGTTAAAAATGATCTATTTTTGAGAAAGCATCAGGCAACCAAAATGAATCAATTATAGTTTTACTAGAGGTGGCCTCTCAGTCATTTCCAGATATGGAATGAATAACCTGTCTAATTCTACAGTGATACATCTTTTGGTCATATACCACTGATAAACTAAAGAGATTTGCTCTCCGAAATTTCATACATTTTGTTATTATGCATTACGTTATATAGTGCAAACCTATTCCACAGCACTTTATAGACATCATTACCCATTGGGGCTCACAATCTAAACATCCTATCAGTATGTCTTTGAAGTGAGGGAAGAAACCAGAGAACCTGCAGGAAACCCATGCAAATGACAGGTCCCTCCAGGGCGTTAGGATACTCGGAACCGGGATGTTTTGAGGCTTTATCACAGGGATCACAGGCACCAAGACCCGGCTCTGTGACCCTGGTGGTGATTTTTAAAGGTTCGGTGTGGGTGGCTCATCTCTTAGGGACAGGGATCTGGCGTGGAGGGTTAATTCTGGACGCGGATGACTGGACTTGGGATACTTGTTAATTTATACGTGACGCCAACTGCAGGTGCGGCTATAGATGGCCGCCGCTGCTTGACAGTCTTCCTGGGGCCAATAGTTGGGAGGCAGCAATATTCTTAAGCCCTAATGGTACCTTTACATGCCGCTACCGAAGGTAGCAACAGGTAGGCACCGCACGTCTGCTTTCAACGGTTGCTAACGGTACCTGATGTCGCAAATACACGCCGCCACAAGTGCTCCACAGAAGGTATTTGCATTCTCCGGAAGTGCCTACGGGTGCTGCAGGATACCTTCTGTGGAGCACCTTACCTGATTTACACGCCACTACAACAAGGGAATATGGGCGTACATATTGTGCGGCGTAACTACATAGGCGTGACAGAGTTGTGTATTACGCGACGCTCGTACGGTGATTGGACAATGCAATAACATCATGATTGGCCAGCCAGCGCAGGGAGGCTGGCTAATACATGATGCTATAGCAAATGTGTAGTGTGACTGGTCAGATCATTAAATATGCCGCCCTGTGCAGGGACAGCCAATGGGTACACAGTAGTCCCCACCAATGATCGCTGATGGGGCATGGTATACATGACGCTGTGGCAGCCCCAGGGAACTAAATACCGTACCTGTGCCCTGATTACTCGCCGCTACCATAGGGATTATACCTGCTTGTTTTTGAGCACGGCTGAAAGACAGGTATCCAAAGAGATAGGAAGGTACAACCTGAATTACACGCCGCCACTTCGCGGTGTTTTGAAGGTAAAAGGTACAATTGCCTCCGACACCTGCCGGTTTCTACCTCTTGGTAGCGGCGTGTAAAGGTACCATTACAGGTAGGGCTGACCCAAAGGTAGCAGAGAGGATCTGAGTAAGTTGGTAGTTGTGTTTCTAGTGCTTTTGACGCGTAAGAAAGTTCAGACACAGTGGGCTGCAGTCCTTGTTCTTTTACTCACAGTCTTTGTGCAGCAGCCCGCTGAGCACTGGGTTCTGGAGGCAGGGATCCAGCTACTCACTGGTAATAGGGATGGTACGTAACCGGCACCCCTTCTCTGTCCCTTTCATGTCATCTCACATAGCACTTGCTTTCGCCCTTGCGCCTCACCACACAGAGCTCTGAGTCAGTGACTGTGGGCTTTTCCTAGGGGTTTCTCTGCAGTGCCTCCCCTTAGCCCTATGGTTGAACCTTTTCAGCAGATGTGCGTGGTTGTTGACTGTGTCATCTTGGAAGTGGCATAGCCTCCAGGTTGCTAGCTGAGCCTGGTCTTTTCCACTAGTCTTTTGGATTCCCGGTGTCCTTTGTGGTCTAAACCCTCCAATTGCCTGCGCTTGACAATGGATGTGAGTCCCACGGGTGGATTACTCACTTCCATGCCTCTGGGACCCCTTCTTTCTCCCGAAGCCACTTGGGTGATGTTCTGCTCTAGGTTTGGCCTTAGGACATGCTCCCACTTGTTCTAATCCTCTGGACACTTCTCAGGCGTATATTCTTTAGCTGCCCTCCAACTCGACCTGGTGTTTAAAAGGTCTCTCCTCAGCTGTTCTACCACCTCTCCTCAGCTGGTCATTCTGTCTTCTTCTCACTGTCGTCTCCCGCATTCTAGTGTTTCTCTCTCTTTTTTATACCCTCTGTCATGTGTCCCACATCATCTACGGTGTGTTCTTTCTGACCTCACTCCTCCCAAAGTCTCCCTCTAACTAACTCCCTTCACCACCCAACCCACTACAATCGTTCCTAGTGTGGTCTGGGTGTCCCGGCACTGGTCTGAACTCCCCTTACCAGTGAGT
>JARQOC010000011.1:82946497-83066497 GCA_033576535.1 Allobates femoralis
CCAGGCATCCCAAGGCCCCCGGCAGCACCAGGTGCCCCCGCAGCACCAGGCACCACTAGGTGCCCCGGCAGCACAAGGCACCACCACGCGCCCCGGCAGCACCAGGCACCAGCAGGCACCCAGAGGCCAACACCACTAGCCACCCAGGGGCCCAGCAGCACCACCAGGCACCCAGGGGCCCACACCTCCAGGCACAGAGGGGCCCGGCAGCACCAGGCACCCAGGGGTCCACACCACCAGACAACCAGGGGCCCAGCAGCACCAGGCACTACCAGGCACCCAGGGGCCCGCACCACCAGCCACCCAGGGGTCCAGCAGCACCAGGCATTCAGCAGCACCAGACACCCAGGGGCCCGCACCCCCAGACACAGAGGGGCCCGGCACCATCAGGCACCCTGGGGGCCCGGCACCATCAGGGGCCCAACATCATCTGGCACACTGGGGGCCAGGCACCATCAGGTACCGAGGGGCCTCACAGCAGCAGGCATCACCATGGACCCAGGGAGCCCAGCAGCACCAGGGGCCCGGCACCATCAGGCACCCTGGGGGCCCAGCAGCACCAGGCACCCTGGGGGCCCGGCAGCTCCAGGCACCCTGAGGGCCCAGCAGCACAAGGGGCACGGCACCATCAGGCACCCAGGGGCCCTGCAGCACCAGGCACCCAGAGGGCCCGGCAGCACCAGGCACCACCAGGGGCCCGGCACCATCAGGCACCCTGAGGGGCTGGAGGCACCAGGGGCTCGGCAGTACCAGGCATATTGGGGGCCTGGAAGCACCAGGGGCCCGACAGCACCAGGCACCCTGGGGGTCCGGCAGCACCAGGGGCCCTGCACCATCAGGCACCCTGGGGACCCGGCACTACAAGGGGCCCGGCAGCACCAGGCACCCTGGGGGCCCGGCAGCACCAGGCACCCAGGGGGCCCGGCAGCACCAGGCACCCAGGGGGCCCGGCACAATCAGGCACCCTGAGGGGCTGGCAGCACCAGAGGCTCGGCAGTACCAGGCACCCTGGGGACCTGGCAGCACCAGGGGCCCGGCAGCACCAGGCACCCTGGGGGCCTGGCAGCACCAGGGTTCTGGCACCATCAGGCACCCTTGGGGCCCGGCACCATCAGGCACCCTGGGGGCCCGGCACCATCAGGGGCCCGACACCATCTGGCACCCTGTGAGCCCGGCACCAGCAGGCACCCAGAGTGAGCCCGGCACCAGCAGGCACCCAGAGTGAGCCCGGCACCATCAGGGGCCTGATACCATCAAGCACCCTGGGGGACGGGCACCATCAGGCACCCTCCCGATCCTTCGGTGGGCCAGTCTGCCCCATGGGGACACTATGACCCCCCCCAGGATGGGGACATGGGGGAGCCCCCCAGGATGGATGGGGACTCATGGGGGGCCCCCCATATAGATGGGGACACGTAGGGGGCTCCCCAGGATGGGGACACATAGAGGGCCCCCCATGGTGGATGGGCACATGTCGGGGGCCCCCCAGGATGGATAGGTACACATAGGGGGCCCCCCAGGATGGATGGGGACATGTAGGGGGCCCCCCCAGGATGGGGACACATAGGGGGCCTGCTCAGGATGGGTGGGGACACATAGGGGGCCCCTCAGGATGGGGACACCCCATCCATTCAAGGGGGCCCCCCTA
Organism: Allobates femoralis; assembly: GCA_033576535.1. NCBI lineage: Eukaryota > Metazoa > Chordata > Amphibia > Anura > Aromobatidae > Allobates > Allobates femoralis. The sequence continues at coordinate 82,948,146 of JARQOC010000011.1, forward strand.
TGTGTCCCCATCCATCCTTGGGGCCCCGCATGTATCCCCATCTATTCAGGGGGGCCCCAATCCATCCTGGGGGGCCCCCCCACGTGTCCCCATCCATCTATGGGAGCCCCCCTATGTGTCCCCATCCTGATCCCCTTGATGTGCAGTTAAAAAAAGAAATAAAACACTCTACTTACCTCACTGACGATCCTCCGGTGTCTAGCGCTGGAGAATCATCGCTGACCGCTGCAGACACACACAGGAAGTAGAGTCCCGGAGCGATGACGTCATCGCCCTGAGTCTCCGACCTCCTGCACGCGCTTGCATCATCAGCTGTCAGCCGAAGGGTGAGGAGGGAGCTGTACAGCGGGAGATCACTCCCCGCTGTACCGCACACAGCCACAGAAAGGCTAATCATATCGGTGGGCTATGCACACCGATATGATTAGTATTAACTCAGGGAGGGGTGCAGCAGCGGCACAGGGGGTACAGGGGGACGTAAGTAAGTGACACACGGCTGCAATCAGGGTCTCTCACCCTACATCATGCGGCTCTCAGATATTGGTGAAAGATTCCCTTTCAGGGAAACCTGAGATCTGATGCATGTTGCCCCTCTCTGGGGCAGTGTGTATCAGGCACTGGCTGTATTATCCCAGCCAGGAATATTTCATTCTTAAATGCTGTGATGTTTTAGAGAAAATCATACTTTAATATCTGGTCAGGGTATTTGTTGGCCCTCCTTAAATATAGTATGAATTCTTTGCTTTTAACAGATGAAGCGTATGCTCCTGAAGTATATGAAGTCTTATTTTTGTATCGTAGCTCATTGCTTTTTTTCTGAAATCACCTTCATGCCTTTGTCTTAATTTAATTTAACGCCCCATTTAACACAGACTTCAAGGCAGCGCTTCTCATGGCTGCTCATCTTTAGCAGGTATTAGTTTGCAGGCAGCTTCTTTACATCAGATTCTACTCAGTCAGGAGTCTTATATGATATCGTAGTGGGGAAGACGTTGTAGAGGATAGAGACAAAGATTAAATAAATGTACACTATAGTTAAGACACATTGCAAGCTACCGTAATCATCCATTATATAGTAAAAATTATATAGAGATCTGATCATCATGCTTAACCACTTCTTGTTAATTGGACAACCCTTTAAAAGGAATCTGTCATCAAGTTTTTGCTATCTACCGTAATCTAGGAGCAAAATGATGGGGAGTCGGTGTGTCACTTACTGGGCTGTCTAGTGTAGTTTGATAAAATCCTTGTCATGATGCATTTTTTGGTGCCTTTTCAAAAACGCATGCGTTTTTGTAACATGGGGCCCTATGGGAACTGCATGCAAAAACGCATGGCACTAAATGGTACCATGCGTTTTTGCTTGCGTTTTTTAAGGCTGCTCCACACCTAACAGCAAAAACGCAGCCCAAAAACGCAGGCTGCAAAAAGCCACCTTAAAAAACGCATGCAAGTGTGACCCCAGCCTTATACTGCTCTTGTACGGGGTAAAATAAAACTGCTGAGAGATTCCCTTTTTGCTACCTCATCTGAGAGCAGCATGATGAAGGCAAACACTCTAATTTAATAATGTATCACTTAGTTTACTGGGCTCTGAAAGAATCAGAATTTTTAGATTTTGCAATTCAGGAGAGCTGAAAAACCTGACACTGCCCACACCAGATTCTCAATGTAAATTGTCTATATTCAGTGAGCTGCTAATGACAGAAATGGGCACACGAGACTAGATAACCTCTAGCTGACCTAGTCTGGCAATGATAATCTCCGGAAGGTAAAATTAACATTGAAGGTAAACACCGGCAGGGAACTTCATAAAGATGCATCACTGAAATCTGTGCTAACCCTTTCAGCATGCTGTCTTCAGATTACACTATCGTTCAAAGGTTTGGGGTCACCCACACAATTTTGTGGTCACTCCATTACAGATAGAATACCAGCTGCCTGCTTCTTCCCTAAATAGTTGATGCATAATTTGGAGGTGTGCTTTGCTTTGGGTCATTGTCCTGTTGTAGGATGAAATTGGCTCCAATCAAGCGCTGTCCACAGGGTATGGCCTGGCCTTATAAAATGGAGTGATAACCTCCTTATTCAAAATCCCTTTTACCCAGACCTCCCAAGTGTCCCGGATTTGGCGGGACAGTCCCGGTTTAGTCAGGGCTTCCCGCTGTCCCGTGCGGGACTAGAAGTGTCCCGGTGTCTGGCACTTCATTGATTGCTGCACGGCCCCTCTAGCGCCGGCCACGCCCCCTCCGGCTGCCGGTCACGCCCCCTCACAGCAGCACATTGGGAGGACTGAGCACCCAATCACAGTGCAGAGAGTGAGTCGTGTGACCTCTTCTGCCCTGTGTGTAGAGGGGACAGAACTCAGTCATCCAATCCCGGCTCAGCGCGGCCTCTGTGAAGTTATCAGCACAGCAGCAGCCGGGACACAGAGGGCTCTGCCTCCACACTGGAGCCTGGATCACTGACTGCCTGTGACTGGGAGGAACTGACAGGAGCACAGCACACAGGTATCAAAGACATGGGAGCACAGGCTGAGGATAACACAAGGGGTGATGATAACAGAACACAGAGGAGTGTGGTGACAGGCTCTGTACACCTCATAAATGCACGGCTCTGCTCACCTCATAAATGCACGGCTCTGCTCCGTACACCTCATAAATGCACAGCTCCGCTCCGTACACCTCATAAATGCACGGCTCTGCTCCGTACACCTCATAAATGCACGGCTCTGCTCCGTACACCTCATAAATGCACGGCTCTGCTCCGTACACCTCATAAATGCACGGCTCTGCTCCGTACACCTCATAAATGCACGGCTCTGCTCCGTACACCTCATAAATGCACGGCTCTGCTCCGTACACCTCATAAATGCACGGCTCCGCTCCGTACACCTCATAAAGGCACGGCTCTGCTCCGTACACCTCATAAATGCACGGCTCTGCTCCGTACACCTCATAAAGGCACGGCTCTGCTCCGTACACCTCATAAATGCACGGCTCTGCTCCGTACACCTCATAAATGCACGGCTCTGCTCCGTACACCTCATAAATGCACGGCTCTGCTCCGTACACCTCATAAATGCACGGCTCCGCTCCGTACACCTCATAAATGCACGGCTCCGCTCCGTACACCTCATAAATGCACGGCTCTGCTCCGTACACCTCATAAATGCACGGCTCTGCTCCGTACACCTCATAAATGCACGGCTCCGCTCCGTACACCTCATAAATGCACGGCTCCGCTCCGTACACCTCATAAAGGCACGGCTCTGCTCCGTACACCTCATAAATGCACGGCTCTGCTCCGTACACCTCATAAAGGCACGGCTCTGCTCCGTACACCTCATAAATGCACGGCTCTGCTCCGTACACCTCATAAATGCACGGCTCTGCTCCGTACACCTCATAAATGCACGGCTCTGATCCGTACACCTCATAAATGCACGGCTCTGCTCCGTACACCTCATAAATGCACGGCTCTGCTCCGTACACCTCAAATGCACGGCTCTGCTCCGTACACCTCATAAATGCACGGCTCTGCTCCGTACACCTCATAAATGCACGGCTCTGCTCCGTACACCTCATAAATGCACGGCTCTGCTCCGTACACCTCATAAATGCACGGCTCTGCTCCGTACACCTCATAAATGCACGGCTCTGCTCCGTACACCTCATAATTGCACGGCTCTGCTCTGTACACCTCATAAATGCACGGCTCTGCTCCGTACACCTCATAAATGCACGGCTCTGCTCCGTACACCTCATAAATGCACGGCTCTGCTCCGTACACCTCATAAATGCACAGCTCTGCTCCGTACACCTCATACAGGCACGGCTCCACTCCGTACACCTCATAAATGCACGGCTCCGCTCCGTACACCTCATAAATGCACGGCTCTGCTCCGTACACCTCATAAAGGCACGGCTCTGCTCCGTACACCTCATAAAGGCACGGCTCCGCTCCGTACACCTCATAAAGGCACGGCTCCGCTCCGTACACCTCATAAAGGCACGGCTCCGCTCCGTACACCTCATAAATGCACGGCTCCGCTCAGTACACCTCATAAAGGCACGGCTCCGCTCCGTACACCTCATGCACGGCTCCGCTCCGTACACCTCATAAATGCACGGCTCCGCTCCGTACACCTCATAAAGCATGGCTCCGCTCCGTACACCATATACAGACACAGCTCTGCTCCGTACACCTCATAAATGCACAGCTCTGCTCCGTACACCTCATGCAGGTGCGGCTCCGCTCCGTACACCTCATTCAGGCACGGCTCCGCTCCGTACACCTCATACAGGTGCGGCTCCGCTACGTGCACCTGATGCAGGCGCAGCTCCGCTCCGTACACAGACACAGCTCCGCTCCGTAAACCTCATACAGGCACGGCTCCGTTCTGTACACCTCATACAGGTGCAGCTCCTCACCGTGCACTGATGCAGGCACGTACACACGCGGCTCCGCTCCATAAACCTCGTGGAGACACAGCTCCACTCCTTACGCCCACAGCTTAGCTCTGTACATTTAGTACAATATCGGCTCTGCTACATCCACACTGTAAAGCCCTCCTGACATAACCTTCACCTTATCCTGCACCATAACAACCAGCACAGCAGAGTCCTGCATACACTGAGGAGCTGATAATGTGACCCCTGACTCCTCCCCTCCATGTGACATCTTCACAGGTCCTGTCAGTACAGAGCAGCCGTGGATGTAGTGTGCAGCTCTGTCTGCTGGTGGAGAACAATGCAGGGGGGCGTAACAGGCGGCTGGCGGGGAGACCCGTCCTTGGCCACTGCAGCAGGAGGTCCAGCGGCGCCCCCTGCCTGCTGCGTCGGGGCAAATGCCCCACCAGTTTCCCTAGATATGACCCTGGAGAACGAGACACTGGATGAAGAACTAAAACCAGTGACCAGTATGGCAGGAAATGAGAAGCTGATAACAGAGAGCAGGAGTAAGGCTTCACCCGTGGCGTATTTACTGCATCTACGCACTGCTATTTTGTGCTGCTGTAAAAGCAGTGAAACGCAACACTGGATAAGCAATCCAGCAAAAGCTATGGCTTTCACACGTTGCATATTTTTGCTCTTTGATGTGCGCACGCTTTCACTGCAAAGCACACATGCAAAAAGAACGACCATGTCAATTCTTTGCACTTTTTTCAGCGCACTTTTCCCATGGGTCGCATTATAAAATGGGCTCAGGAAAAGCGCGCTGGGAAAAGCGCACTGTGTGAATGCAGTTGTGTTTTTTTGTGCAAAAAAGCGCCACTGCAAAAAAAAGTGGTAAATACGCTACGTTAAAGAAAATAGAGAAAGAGGCTGAGCCGGGTACAAGAGTTATATGTCTGACAGTTGCTCACTGTGATCCTGATTTACCATCTCTCCTGCCTTGATTGATATGACTGACATCTCCTCTGTCCTCCACAGTCTGTTCATCCCTCGCACCTGCACAAGAGGGAGCAGGAGCTGCGCAGGGGCCACAGACTAGTGAACGCAGGAGATGTCGGTCCTGGCAGGAGACGTCGGCCCCGGCAGGAGACATCGGCCGCGTCGGCCCCGGCAGGAGATGTCGGCCGCGTCGGTCCCGGCAGGAGATGGCGGTCCCGGCAGGAGATGGCGGACCCGGCAGGAGATGTCGGCCGCGTCGGTCCCGGCAGGAGATGTAGGTCCCGGCAGGAGACGTCGGCCACATCGGTCCCGGCAGGAGATGTCGGCTGCGTCGGTATTGTGTGAGGTCTGAGGATGTGATGGGTTCCCATGACAGCCAGGGGTCTGCTGAAGACCTCCATACCTATCGTGACGGTTCTTGTGTGAGGGCCAGCGTTTATGTGGTGTTCATAGAAGAACATGATTTTCACTCTACATAGCGGCTGTAGCACTGCTGCATTCTGGAGAAGCGATAAGATACAGCTTCAGCTCCCCTAAGGAGACTATTAAGGTGCCGTCACACTTGGAGATATCGCCGGCGATTCCACAGGCGACGCTAAGGCGTGGCCTGTCGCCGGCGACATCGCCAATGCGTCGCCTAATGTAAATGGGCGATGGCGACACGTCTGAGTGCTCTGATGTGAAACCAGGCGACCATTCCTGGGTGATGTGCGCTGATCGCCCTGTGTAACATCTCATGAGCGATGTGAAAGGCGACAGCACACATCACCAAAACTATTCAGTAGGCGTTTCAGGGCGTAGTTACTATCTCCGGCGGTCGCGTGGATTGGTGGCAGCTCCAGCGTTACGATTGGTAGTCTTGTTCCTCGGCGTCCTATTTGATGATGTGTGCGTCCCACATTAATGTAGTCTTCCTTTCCATGGTGCTGAAAGGTGTATTAGGCCCCTTTGACATCTGCGTTTTATGCTGATGGTGGCAGTTGCAGTTAAAAAAACCGCAACTGCCGCGATTACCGCAAGTGTGACCGCACTTGCGGTTCACTTGCGGCAAGCACCATACAATGTCTATGGGGCTTGCGGCAGGTGCGGCTGGGAAAAAAACGCAGTATGCCGCAAGTGCCGAAACCGCACTTGGCGCACTTGCCGCACCTGCCGCAAGCCCTATAGACATTGTATGGTGCTTGCCGCAAGTGAACCGCAAGTGCGGTCACACTTGCGGTAATCATGGCAGTTGCGGTTTTTTTAACTGCAACTGCCGCCATCAGCATAAAACGCAGATGTCAAAGGGGCCATACCCAGGAGCGTACATTCTATTAAAAAGCAGCGCATTGATGCCCCACTGTGTGCTACAAAGTGCCAAATGTCTCTTTTTAACACCAACACAATTGTCTCAGTACATGTCAATTCTGCATCAGACACCCAGGCCAATCACATTTCTTCAAGGCGTCATACAACATAATGTTCACGCCTATCTCCGAGATGCGGGTCAAAATTACGCCCACATCGCTAATGTGGTTGCTCTGTGTGACGCGTATGCGGCCGCCAGCGACTTAATCGCCTGTGGGGCTTGGGCGACGCTCAGGCAATTTCCGGTCAGGTCGTCGCCTGAGCGTCGCCCCGTGTAAATGGGCGTCGGCGACCTCGGGCGACATGCAAAAACGTGCGTCGCCTATGGGATCGCCGGCGATATGGCTAGGTGTAACGGTACCCTTACAGTACAGAGAAAAAAAAAAGTGTTTTTAAACATATGGGAAAAAACAACAAAAATTTATAACCAACCCCTATTTCCCATAAAAAGCAAAACATAAATAATCCCCCCCATATTTGGTATCACTGCATTCATAAAAGTCCTCTCAAAATCCAAAATAAATGAATGTGATTGGTAAACAGCGTAACAAAAAACAACAATTAAATCGCCAGAATTCTATCTATTTTTTTGCCTCCTCCACCTTGCGATGAATGGCATATAACAGCCAATCAGTATATGATCTACAGCCACATGGTATCAGTAATGTCAGCACAGGGCACAACAAACCTCCCCTCACAGCCCGATCATAAAGATTAATAACGTTACACATCTTGGAAAATGACACAAGCAAAAATGTGTTTTTAATTACAAATTTCTGAATTTTTTTCACAACACTAATAAAAGAATAAACAATTTCTGTTCAGTATCTACATAATTGTAAGGATCGAGGTCAAGACCAGGCCTGGCGATACAGGGGCCCGGGCGACCCCAGCACGTACTGCAGCTGGATGTGCATCCGAGGACATGCATCAAGCTGAAGCGCATTGATGTACAGAGACCCGTTAGGTTCCTGCACTGTGATACACGCTGACGGCCAAACTGTGGCTGACAGCTGACGTCTGCGGTACCGTGATAGGGCAGCACATGACAGTCACTTCTTGCATCAAGGCGCACACTCCAATGTCAGCTACCAGCTGTGCGTTGTTACAGAGGACACTGGGTGATGTGGGAGCTGAAGAAAGTGGAGTAGAATACTTTCTTAAATTAGAGAAAAATAGGGACATGTATACTGACGCGCCCACCAGGGCCGTGAGGTACTCGGAACCGGGCCGAACAGTTCAGTTCTCTTTGGGGAATGTCATGGTGGCGTGACCTGGCTCCGTGAGCCTGGTGGTGTCATAAAAATGGGGGTTATTTATATGGGATTAAATTTGTGACGCCACCTGTGGTATTCAGCAATTGGATGGCCGACGCTGCGGTTCAGATCTACTGGGGTGATGCAGCAGGGATGTTACAGCTCTCCACGGGTAGAGCAGGACCCCAGGGCAGTTATAGTCTATTGATGGTGGTCACAGGTGTAACCCAGGGCAGGTCGTGAAGTAAATAAATCAGGGGACACAGCAGGGTGCAGTCTTCACAGTTTACTCAGTTTCTGAAGTACGCCGACCCGCCGGGTGCTGTGTACTCCGAGTCAGGGATCCAGCCATTTCTAGGCAGATTGGTGGCACTTGTTTGGTACCACCTTTGTGTGTACCTTTCTGGGTCATCTCACTGCGCTGGCTCTCACCCTCCTGCCTTTCACACACACTGTCCAGAGCCAGCAGCTTGGGTCTTGTCCCCTTGAGCCTATGCGGCTGCCTTTTCAGCGATTGTGTGCGGATTTGGCTGCTGCACATTAAGATACTGCAGCCTCCGGGTTTGCTAGCTGAATCTTAAAGTCTTCCACTAGTCTGGGGCCGGTCCCCTCTGTGGCCTAGCTCCTCCAGCAAGTCCCTCCAGGCAATCACTGGAACGGGGTTCCTCCACACAGAGCTCTGTGGCGACCCAGAGGTGCTCCCCCTCCACTCAGAGCTCCCTCTCAGTCTCTGCAGATACTCTACGTCCTCTCTGACCTGGGACGAGCTCGTCTGGCTCCAGTCCCCGGGTCCAACTTTCTCTCCATCCTCTTCCCCAGGACAAGCTACTCACAACTCCAGTCCCCGGGTCCGACTCACTGACTGCGCACTTCCTGTTTCTGTCTGGATTAACTCCTCCCACTCTCAACTGTCACTGCCTACCTCCTAGTGCTCCACTACATTCTAATTGTTCCACCTACTAATCCCCTTCTCCAGCCAGAGATGGGGTCTGCCCATCATGGGGTTTCTTCTGCCTCAGCACCCCTGGCCTAGAGTGGGCTGGTGTTGGATGCGGATGTGTGGGTACCGGGTAGTGCCCTCTCCTTACCAGGGGTGGGGGGGAGGTACCACACCTCTGGCTAAGGTGCAGTACCTCTGTGGCGAATGGACCATAAGGGACACCATATATACCAGGATGGGGACCATATATACCAGGATGGAGATATATAGGCTACATTCAGACTCGGCATTTTTTGATCCATTATTTGCAGTACACTGCATAAAACGGATCACTCAAATTAAATTCTTCATTTGAGAGGTTTCTGTTGGGCCACTCTGCCATAAAGGCCCGACTGGTGGAGGCTGCAGTGATAGTTCACCTTGTGGAACTTTTTCCCATCTCCCTACTGCATCCCCAGAGCTAGTATTGTATCCTGTTGTGGACGGCAGACTGCCATCAGGGGGCGCTATACACAGTACTGTGGACTCAGAGTCGGTGTCCATTTTGGTGGAGTCGGAGGTTTGGCTTACCGGCTGCACACCATGACTGTGGAGATGGAGTCTGAGACGGTTTCCATTTTGGTGGGGTTGGATTCAGGGAAACTGAGGATTCGGAGTCAGAGGTTTGATTACTGACTGCACATCCCTGGCTATAAACTGCACAATGCTGCAGGGCAGGCACTAGTCTCAGCCGTCCTGCTGTGTTGTATGATGGGGCAGCCCATAGTCTGTGCTGTCAGTACTAAATGGCACTAAAATGCATCAAATGAATTGGAAAAGGCAAAAAAATGCAGCAAAAATGCAATAATCAGAAGATTAATAGTAATAAGGGCATCTGAATGTCCGTCACTTGTAAATGGGTGTGGTCAGGGGCGGGGCAAGGGGTGGGGCTAAAAATTTGCGCGGCGCACTACGTGCGCCGCATCGACTGTCCCTCTTTCTGTTCTTCAAAAGTTGGGAGGTATGCTTTTACCTTGTACAAATCTCCCACTTTATCAGCACCAAAGCAACCCCAGACCATCACATTACCTCACCATGCTTGACAGATGGCGTCAGGCACTCTTCCAGCATCTTTTTAGTTGTTCTGTGTCTCACAAATGTTCTGTGTGATTCAAACACCTCAAAACTTTGATTCGTCTGTCCATAACACTTTTTTCCAATCTTCCTCTGTCCAATGTCTGTGTTCTTTTGCCCATATTAAGCATTTCCTTTCATTAGCCAGTCTCAGATTAACTTTTTCTTTGCCACTCTGCCCTGAAGGCCAGCATCCCGGAGTCACCTCTTCACTGTAGATGTTGACACTGGCGTTTTGCGGGTACTATTTAATAAAGCTGCCAGCTGACGAGCTGTGAGGTGTCGATTTCTCAAACTAAGTAGATCTGTAGGACAAAGTGCCGTTGTGTCCGTGCTGCCATCAAAAGGATCACCAGAGACAAGATAGAATCTGGGCTGAATTGTGTCTTTATTCTTCCGACAATCATTGTACCTAAGGAAGGAGCCAGGTGAAGGTTCCGAAACGCTTCAGAAGCATAAAGATACAATTCAGCCCAGATTCTATCTTGTCTCTGGTGATCCTTTTGACGGCAGCGCGGACATAACAGCACTAAGTCCTACAGATCTACAGGTTCTTCACCGCGGTTATCCATGGAGGTGCAGTCCTTGCAGCAGCTGTCTTTTTCAGGCGACTACATCGATTTTTGGTTATCATACTGGTTGTGGGTGACACAACCAGACCAGGTGAGCAGTTTTACTTACACATTCATACACCTCTTTATCTGGAGATAAGACCCTATTGCGCAATTTCTCACTTTCTCCGATTTCACAAACTAGAGACTCTAATGTACTTGTCTTGTTGCTCAGTTGTGCAGCGGGGACTCCCACTTCTCTTTCTACTCTGGTTAGAGCCTGTTTGTGCTCTCCTCTGAAGGGACACACCATTATAGGAAATCTTCAGTTTCTTGGCAATTCCTTCCATGGAATAGCCTTCATGTCTAAGAACAAGACTAAGACTGGAGTTTCGCATATAAGTTCTTTTTTCTGGCCATTTGGAGAGTTTCATAGAACAAACAAATGTAATGCTCCAGATTCTCAACTAGCTCAATGGAAAGTCAATTTTATAGCTTCTCTAATCAGCCAAACCATTTTTCAGCTGTGATAACATACTTGTACAAGGGTTTTATAAATATCCAGTAGCCTTCTTACACAGTTAGCAAACACAATGTACCATTAAAACAATGAAGTGGTGATTGTTGGAAATGAACCTCTATATAACTATGTACTGTAGATATTGCATCAAAAACCAGACGTTTGCAGCTAGAATAGTCCTTTACCACATTAACAATGTATAGAGTGATTCATTTAATGTTGGCTTCATTGAAAAAAATGTGCTTTTCTTTAAAAAATAAGGACATTTCTAAAAGACCCCAAACCTTTGAACAGTAGTGTACATAGCAAAAATCTGCTTTTTCAATCTATGCATTTTCATCATACAGCCAAAATAGTTGAAAAAGAAATGCAATAAAAAATTTACATGTACAGTGGGTATGAAAAGTATTCAGACCCCTTTAAATTTGTCACTCTTTGTTTCATTGCAACCGTTTAGTAGATTAAAAAAAAACTCATTAATGTACACTCTACACCTCATTTTGAATTAAAAGAAACAGAAATGTAGAAATGTTTGCAAATTTGTTAAAAAAATAAAAATATCACATGGTCATAAGTATTCAGCCCCTTTGCTCAGTATTGAGTATTTGCACCTTTTGAGCTACTATAGCCATGAGTCTTCATAGGAATTATGCAACAAGTTTTTCACCCCAGGATTGGGGGATCCTCTGCCATTTTAACTTGTAGATACTCTCCAGTTCCAGCAGGTTGGATGGTGAATGTTGGTGGACAGCCATTTTCAGGTCTCTCTAGAGATGCTCAATTGGGTTTAGGTCAGGGCTCTGGCTGGGCCAGTCAAGAGTGGTCACAGAGTTGTTCCGAAGCCACTCATTTGTTATTTAGCTGTGTGCTTAGGATCACTGTCTTGTTGGAAGGTGAACCTTCATCCAAGTCTGAGATCTATAGTACTCTCGAAGAGGTTTTCATCCAGGATATCGCTGTACTTGGCCGCATTTATGTTTCCTTCAATTGCAACACCCCCATAGCATGATGCTGACACCATCATGTTTCACTGTTAGGATTGTATTGCACAAGTGATGAGCAGTGCCTGGTTTCGCCACACATACTGCTTAGAATTATCACCAAAAAGTTCTCTATTTGTCTCAGAGTATAGAATCTTATTTTTCATAGTCTGGGAGTCCATCATGTGCTTTTTAGCAAACCCTATGCATCATTTCATATGTCTTGCACTGAGGAGAGGCTTCCGGTGGGCCACTCTACCATAAAGGCCCGACTGGTGGAACTTTTTCCCATCTCCCTACTGCATCTCTGGAGCTCAGCCACAGTGATCTTGTGGTTTTTCTTTACCTCTCTCAACAAGGCTTTTCTCCCACGATTGCTCAGTTTGGCTGGACAGCCAGGTCTAGGAAGACTTCTAGTGGTCCCAAACTTCTTCCATATAAAGATTATGGAGGCCAGTATGCTCTTAGGAACCTTGAGTACTGCAGAAATTCTTTTGTAAACTTGACCACAATTCTGTCTCTGAGCTCCTAGGACAGTTACATTGACCCCATGATTCACATTTGGTCTGACATGCACTGTGAGCTGTAAGGTCTTATATAGACAGGTGTGTGCCTTTCCAAATCAAGTCTTATCAGTTTAATTAAACACAGCTGGACTCCAATGAAGGAGTAGAATCTTCTCAAGGAGGATCACAAGGAAATGGTCAGCATGTGACTTAAATATGAGTGTCTGAGCAAAAGGTCTGAATACCATGTGGGCAGCGCACCGGCAAAGACCTAATGTTAATGCTTTCAGGACCAAGGCGAGTGGCTCATACAGTACATACATTACGTACTGTATCTACTACACAGCGAGGAGCCACCAGGTTCATTCATAAAATTGAAAATGCCGACAATAGCCAGCAATACTAAAAATGCCCACATTAACCCCTCACATGGCCACCTGAGTGGACAGCATGTCTCTAGGGGGAGTGGGCACTCCTTGCGGCAGCCGCATGGGCTCCCTTAGGAGCCCATTATAGGAATTCTGCTGCGGCAGAGATGCCGCTGCGAAAAACGAAACCGGAGCCGGTAACCGGATTGCATGTAGTGAAATCCGGTTACTATAATGGGCTCCTATGGGCTGCATTCCAGGAGCATGAACCTCCCATTCACGACGCTCATAAAATATACAAGATAAAATATATGAAGGGAAAGAAAAACAATAAACCAATATCTTAACTGTAAGGCTGCTACATTCAAGAATTCTATCTGGAAACTTTCTCAATGGTAAGGTTGAGTCCTTCAGGGTATAGCGTCCCCAACCTGAACATCCAATAACTCTCTTTCCATATTAGATTAGATAGATTGAGTAATCTAATACGGAAAGAGAGTTGTATATTTTATGATTATTGGTTTTTATCTGTTTTTTTTACACATTTTATATATTTTTATATTTTGAAAATATGATTGATAGGAATGTTATGGGTAGTGTTGTGGGGGAGGCTTATTTTATTAATGGGAAGATGTAATATGAACTACCTATGGTTATAGTATTTATAGGGTTAACCCAGGGGATTTGAGGATTGGTTGACATGAAGGGGGTTGTTAACCAATGAGGGTTGTTTTTTACTTATGAAAGTTGTAACTTTGAAGTCCTCCTTCATTCCACCTGAGGAAGACTGCTGTGTCAGTGGAAACGCGTTGTGGCTGTGAAGGAGAAAAATAAAAAGCTAAGTTCTATCTATAATTCACCCTGCCTGCCTTTCCTGAGCGCTCCACAGACTGCTTTGCATTAATCATATATACACTCCAGATGTCTGACTGCTCCAGGGATCCTCCTGAGGAGAGAGATTCTGCAGATAGGGGTGAACCCCTCTCTTCTCTTTCCTCCTATTATAATTGCTCAGCTAGCTTGAACCAGGACATGGTTAACAGGGTGTTGGCGGAAGTACGTGTGGTAAATGATAGCTCCCTCATCCGTAGTTCACTGCCCGCTTCAATCCCTGCTAAACCCACTGGGGTGACTGAGTCCCGCTATAAAGAGGCGATCTCTTGTAATATACCCACTTTAGGGTTCCATTTAAGCCAGGCAGTCAAGGATAAGATTTGGAACAGGGAATATGTGGATTCATTTTCCCTCCTACTGGGTGGTAAAGATTTTGGGTCTAAGTTTGAGAAGAGGGATGATAAGTCTAATGCTGATGACAAGACAAAAAGTAACATAGTAACATAGTAACATAGTTTTTAAGGTTGAAGGAAGACTTTAAGTCCATCTAGTTCAACCCATAGCCTAACATGTTGATCCAGAGGAAGGCAAAAAAAAACCCATGTGGCAACACTAATCTCCACATTGGGGGAAAAAATTCCTTCCTGACTCCAGATACGGCAATCAGACTAATTCCCTGGATCAACGCTTTATCAAAGAATCTAGTATGTATAACTGGTAATATTATAGTTTTCAAGAAAGGCATCCAGGCCCCTCTTAAATGTTAGTAGTGACTCACTCATTACAACATCATGTGGCAGAGAGTTCCATAGTCTCACTGCTCTTACAGTAAAGAATCCGCGTCTGTGATTATGATTAAACCTTCTTCCCTCCAGACGTAGAGGATGCCCCCTTGTCCCAGTCTCAGGCCTAAGAGTAAAGAGATCATTAGAAAGGTCTCTGTACTGCCCCCTCATATATTTGTACATTATTATAAGATCACCCCTAAGCCTTCGTTTTTCCAAGCTAAATAACCCCAAGTTTAATAACCTGTCTTGGTATTGCAGACCCCTTAGTCCTCTAATAACTTTTGTCGCTCTTCTCTGGACCCGCTCTAGTTCAGCAATGTCTTTCTTATACACCGGAGACCAGAATTGTACACAGTATTCTAAGTGTGGTCGCACTAGTGACTTGTATAGAGGTAAAATTATGTTCTCCTCATGAGCATCTATGCCTCTTTTAATACATCCCATTATTTTATTTGCCTTTGCAGCAGCTGCCTGACACTGGCCACTAAATGTGAGTTTGTCATCTACCCATACACCCAGGTCTTTTTCAGTGATAGTTTTGCCCAGTGTTTTATAATTAAGCACATAATTATACCCTTTGTTTCCTCTGCCCAAGTGCATGACTTTACATTTATCCCCATTAAAGCGCATTTGCCATTTAGCAGCCCAAGCTTCTAGTTTACATAAATCCTCCTGTAATATAAAATTGTCCTCCTCTGTATTGATTACCCTGCAGAGTTTAGTGTCATCTGCAAATATTGAGATTCTACTCTGTATGCCCCCTACAAGGTCATTAATAAATATATTAAATAGGAGCGGGCCCAACACTGACCCCTGTGGTACCCCACTGTTAACTGTGACCCATTCTGAGTGTGTTCCATTAATAACCACCCTTTGTTTCCTATCACTAAGCCAGTTCTTAACCCACTTACACATATTTTCCCCTATCCCCATTGCCCTCATTTTATGTATCAACCTTTTGTGTGGCACCGTATCAAAAGCTTTTGAAAAGTCCATATACACCACATCCACTGCATTTCCTTGGTCCAGTCCAGAACTTACTTCTTCATAGAAGCTTATTAGATTAGTTTGACAGGAACGGTCCCTCGTAAAACCATGTTGATAATGGGTCATGAGGTTATTTTTGTTCAGATACTCCAGTATAGCATCTCTTAGAAAACCCTCTAGGATTTTACCCACAGTAGAGGTTAAGCTTACTGGCCTATAATTTCCAAGTGTACAAATCCTTTCACACGTGGCTGCAGGCTTTTAAAATCTTCGATGCAGTCCTGGGAGAAAAGCACCCTCACCTGTGCAGTGGCCTTTTTCAGCATTTGGATATGATGTTAGAATCATATAAGAATTTTGGGGGGATTCTTGGATCAATTATGACGAGTCTTTGCGGCAAAAAATGGCGGTCCATCCTTCTTTGACCTGGGGGACTAAGGATGTCAGCCTTTGGCTGAACCTGATGCTTCCCCATTGGTTCGACCCTCCAAAACAGCAAAGTGCTTGGAATCCAAAAAAGGCCATCTGCTTTGCGTTCAATAATTCTGTTTGTAAGTGGCAAGCGAACTGCCGGTTTCGCCATGAATGCTCCTTTTGTGGGGGAGTTCACCCAACATCTAAATGCTATAAAAAGCCAACAAGATCACTCATTAGCAACAATCTGGGAATAAGGAACCCATTTTCAAAAGCACGGACCTCAGTGAAATTACAAAATATGGTCCCATGGCTGGATCGGTATCCAGGCTGAATGAAGGCAGGCTAATTTTTTAGGGTTTTTCGTAAGGTTTCTTTATCCCTCCATTTAAAGGTGTGGGTTGTAGTTTTACTGGAAATTTGTCATTGGTGCAGTTGTGTTCGGGAACACAAAAGAGTTGCACTTGGACAGGATCACTGGGCCTTTTGTTGCACCACTGTTTGCCAATTTTCAACTCTCCCCGTTGGAAGCGGTTCCGTAAAGGACTCAAAGTCCGTAAGGGTGATATATCACCTCTCTTATCCAAAAGGTATTTCTTTGAATGATGAGGTGGATCCTTCCGAAGCTTAGGTTTCCTATACCTCGTTTGATGTTGCGGTATCCATAGTGCGAGGTTGTGGGAGGCATGCACTTCTGGCTAAGGTGGACATAAAAGCCACCTTCAGGTTGTTGCCAGTTTTGCCTGGTGGTTTTAATTCTTCAGGTTTTTTATTTGATGATTTCTTTTATTTTGACAAATGTTCCCTCATGGGGTTCTCCCTTCCTGCTTTTATTTTGAATGTTTTTACTCATTTTCGGAATGGGCGACAGCTACGGAGGCGGCCGTTGGTTATGTTTTGTACGACTTCCTGTTTTTAGGTGCGGATGGCATGGGAGATTGTTACAGGTTGCTCGATACTTTCGAACGCCTCATGGAATTTTTCAGGGTCCCTGCAGCAGCAGACAAAATGGTTCGCCCTTGCGTTTACCTTGAATTTTTGGGCGTAGTTTTGGATTCCAGTTTCATGGAATTGTGGCTTCCTCAACCAAAAATTCAAAAATTGGCTGATAGATCTGATACTTTCCAAGCCGAAGGCGATATTGCACGAATTTCAATCCATTTTGGGATGTTTGAATTTCGTCTTGCGGATATTGCTGATGGCTCGTGCCCTCTCGCAATGTTTTTACGATGGCATTAAGAGTGTTTGTTCGGCTGGGGACCACATCCGGATTACGTCTCCCATGAGGTGTGATCTCTGCGTTGGCGACGATTTTAAATGTCCTTTAATGGGATTCGCATCATTCAGGATGAGTTCTTCGGTACTGATAGTTTGGATTTGTTTGTTGGATTGGTTTCTCAGAAGGATTTATTTTCGCTCTGCTTGGTCAGCGGATAGCTAGCCTAACTCCTGGGTATGTAACAACTTGGTGGCTAGAATGGCCATTCAAGGTTTTCTCGGTTGTAGTTGCTATGCGCTTTTGAGGCTCTTTGCTTGCAAATAAACGCATTCACTTGCATTCGTACCATATGGGGGCAGTCTTTCCGATTAACACTTTGTCCACTAAATGTAGTTTCAGGACTGTGGTTTTAAGGGAATTGGCTGCAATTTGCTTGTCTTTAAATGTATGGTTGAAGGCGTCCCTGTGCAAGGACAATTGCAATTCTGCTGGTGATTTCATTTCACTGCAGTGCTGGGGAGAGTTCCGTCAACGTTATCCAGATATAGCGCAGGATGGAATACCATGCCCGCAAGATATGTGGGGGGTGATGGGGATTTGATCCTGTTACTGATCAGGCACTCTGGCTCGAACTACATGGGCCTCTTATGTGGCTGCATGGGATGACTGGAAGCCATTCTGCTCAGTGTGATGGCAGCATTTCCTGGTGTATGATACTGCTCTAACTCTGGGAAAGGTCCTTTTGGGATCAGGGTTTTCTAGCCTTAACAAACTGTTGGAAGGTACATTCTTTTTTATGAGATTGTATGGTTGGCGGTCTCTAACTGGCCTCTCCCAGTGAATCAATTTTTGAAAGAGCTGAGGAAGATTCAGTTTCGGCCTGATGACCGATGGCTGGTTTCCATTAAGCTGTCATACAAGTTATGGGATACCCTTCTGGTGGTGTGTTTAAAAAAATTTAAAGCATGCTTATTCCAAACTTGTTTTATCCTTGCATTTTTTGGAGCTTTTCGGGTGGGTGAGCTGGTTGCTTATAGTAAAAGTAAGGATTTAGAACTGCGGGTAGCTGATGTGTTAGCGTGCGAGTCGTATATTGTCATTCGAGTATGAAGGTCTAAAACTGACCAATTGGGCAAAGGGATTTTGGTTAAGTTAGGTGTGATCCCAGGTTCTAACCTTTGTCCTCTAGCTAATTTGCCAAGATGGCTGTCTCTTTGGTCCTCTGTACCCGGTCTTTTATTTTTGCATAGCTCGCAACCTGCAACGAAATTTCAGTTCAGCGTCTTGCTGAAAAAATGTTTAGTCAAGTTAGGTCTGGATCATTTGAAATTGACTCCTTATTCGTTCCGGATTGGCGCTGCCACTGAGGCTCGGTCTGTTGAGTGAGGAAATCAAGAAATTGTGTCATTGGGAGTTTAATAGAACAGAGCTTTACATTAGGCCAGATCTTTTGTTTAAGCTTTGATTTTTCATTTCAGGGCCAAAGATCATGTGGATCATAGGACATTCGTATGTGCATTGAGCACTGAATAGAGCAGCCGTACAATCCTATTCTGAAAATCTTACTTTTGATTCCTCTAGAGTTCTTATATTCTGGTATGGGTTTAGAGGCATGCGGTGGGAAAATTTGTATTTTTATGTTAAAAAGCTTTCATCCTCCTGCCCTCTTCCTGATCTCATAGTGGTCCATCTTGCTGGGAACGACCTTGGCAGGATCCGAACGTTGGATATCCAATGGATGATGCAACGAGACCTTAACCTTTTGCATTCCATTTTCCTGGGGTGTTTCTGGTTTTCTCAGAGGTAGTTTCCTGCATGATTTGGCGTTCGGTTATTTGCGCTTTGTGGATGGGATTAGGAAGAGCGTCAACAGGAGGATGGAAAGGTTCATGCATAGTTTGGGTTTCGTTTCCCACCATCATGCTGATTTAGAGGGTTTCTTACTGGGCTTATACAAGAGGGATGGGGTACATTTAGGAGAGGTTGGTTTAGGCAATTTTGGGCTTCAGATGGCTGTGGAATTATGGCTTGAAGGTATGGGGGTGGGCAGCCAATCTTAATGTCTGCCCATTTGTGCAAAATTGCTCTCTTTATGGATGAATTTTGGTTAGCTGGTTACAAAGGAATGGTTTTATTTATTAATTATTTATTAAAGAGGTTTTAATGTTGATATTTAAATTTATTGGACAGTTAAAGTAACCCTTAATAAAGTTACATGGCCATTTGTTGCACACATGTCTGAGTGCCTTATTTACTTAGGTAAAAAATGTTTGTACCGTGTTAGCCAGTATATAGAAAAATATTTGAATCTGAGAGTCCTCAGTGGTTGATACCTTTTAATAGTTAACTGAAAAGATGGTGAACATAGCAAGCTTTTGGGACACTGTAGCCCCTTCGTCAGGCAGATAATGACACAGATTCTGAAGACACACATTATATATATACACATAAGCAAATGAAACAAAAAAAACAAAAAAAAAACAGTCTTATGGCCTTTTCACATCAGCGGTAAAGCGCTGATCGCGCAGTGGCAGTGAAAAAAAACCGCATCTGCCGCAGTTACCGCATAACGGCCGCACTTGCGGTTCACTTGCAGCAAGCCTCATGCAATGTCTATGGGGCTTGCGGTAAGTGTGCGGCAGGTGCGGTAAGTGCGGTTTCGGCTCTTGCGGCCGCGAAAAAAACGCGGAATGAATGGGAGTGCCGAAACCGCAACTGTACCACACTTGCCGCTCGCCACAGACATTGCATGGGGCTTGCCACTTGTGAACCGCAAGTGCGGCTGTTATCGGTAACTGCGGCAGGTGCATTTTTATCACCGCAATTGCCGCGATCAGCGCTTACCGCTGATGTAAATGGGGCCTTAGATGCTGTAGTTGTTCACAAAGTGCTGTATTCAAGAATATTAATGGAAAGTTTAGTGGAAGGAAAAAATGGGGTAGAAAAAGGTGCACAAGCAACTGGGATAACCGCAGTCTTGAAAGGATTGTTAAGAAAAGGTCATTCAAACATTAGGGGGAGATTCACAAGGAGTGAACTGCTGCTGGAGTCAGTGTGTCAAGAGCCGCCACACAGACGTATCCAGGATATGGGCTACAGCTGTCACATTCCTTATGTCAAGCCACTCATGACCAATAGACAACACAAGAAGCGTCTTACCTGGGCCAAGGAGAAAAAGAACTGGACTGTTGCTTAGAGGTCTAAGGTGTTGTTTTCAGATAAAAGTACATTTTCCATTTCATTTGGAAATCAAGGTCCCAGAGTCTGGATGAGGAGTGGAGAGGCCATAATCCAAGAGTCTGGATGAGGAGTGGAGAGGCCACAATCGAAACTACTTGAGGTCTAGTGTGAAGTTTCCACAATCAGTGATGGTTTGGGGAGCCAGGTCATCAGTTGGTGTAGGTCCACTGTGTTTTATCAAGATCAAAGACAGCACTGCTGTCTACCAGGAAATTTTAGACAACTTCATGCTTTCTCTGCCATCAAGCTTTTTAGAGATGGAGGTTTAATTTTCCAGCAGAACTTGGCACCTGTCCACACTGACAAAAGTACCAATACCTGGTTTACTAACCACAGTATCACTGTGCTTGATTGGCCAGCAAACTCACCTGACCTAAACCTCATAGAGAATCTATGGGGCATTGTCAAGAGAAAGATGAAAGACACCAGACCAAACAATGCAAATTGGCTGAAGGCTGTTATCAAAGCAACCTGGGCTTCCATAACACCTCAGCAGCCACAGACTGATCGCCTCCATGCCATGCTACATTGATGCAGTAATTCATGCAAAAGGAGCCCTGACTAAGTATCAAGTGCATTTACTTTACATACTTATCGTTAGGCCAAAATTTAAGAGTTAAAAATAAATTTTTTTCAGTTGGTCTTATATAATATTTTAATTTTCTGAGATAATGGCTTTTGGGTTTTCATTGGCTGTAAGCCATAATCATCAACATTAACATAAATAAGCACTTGAAATAGATCACTGTTTGTAATGGCTCTATATAATATATGCGTTTCAATTTATATATTGAATTCTGAAATAAATTACACTTTTGATGATATTCTAGTTTATGGAGATTCATTTGTATATAAGTCCTAATAAGCAGGATTTCTTTTAGAAAATATATAAAAATCATTGTGATAGTAATGTGATACAAGGAAGGCACACTTTAAATACAGAAGACAATGATCTACTAAAGGTACCGTCACATACAGCAATATTGCTAGGCAATGTCATTGGCAATTTGCTGGTTGCAGTGAAATCATGGACACATTGTTACATTTGTACACAGCAACAAGATAGAACAATGTGTCCATGATTTCACTGCAACCAGCAAATTGCCAGTGAAATTGCCTAGCAATATTGCTGTGTGTGACGGTACCTTTAGATATATATATATCTCACACTGTAAAATAATACATATTGTGAGGTGCCTGTGTGTGTTCTGTAATCTTGAATTGTACTGTATAATGTACCATAGCTGTAAATAGGAATAGCAACTATCCAGGCAGAATACCAGCAGGACAAGCAACTTGCAAAAAGCACCCTACAGTGAAACCATTTTCCTGCTGCTGAAAACGTTGCTTGAATTAGTGTTTTAAGATTCTTTATTCCCTTCCCCAGATGCCCAAGTGAGCTTTTGAGTCTTGCTGATCAATATCTATTACAGAAATTCATGCAGCAGCAGAGTTCGGAGTGATAGAGAACAGTGCTGCTCTGCTATAAACCACTTGATGTCATTTTTACAAACATTTTTTTGTGAAAAATGTGAAAGGAAATGACAGATTATCATCTGATCCAAGGAAGACATTGATCTTCAATCTTAAATGGGTTGGCCCATCATCACAATTTATAATCTATCCACTTGACTGTTGGATCCTTAAGGCCCAGTTACATGGCACGACATCGTCAGCGACATCACTGATATGTCACTGGTTTGGAGGCGTTCCAGTGA
Organism: Allobates femoralis; assembly: GCA_033576535.1. Classification (NCBI taxonomy): domain Eukaryota; kingdom Metazoa; phylum Chordata; class Amphibia; order Anura; family Aromobatidae; genus Allobates; species Allobates femoralis. The sequence goes on from JARQOC010000011.1 coordinate 82,970,323, forward strand.
CGTCATTGCCACCTTGCTGCGTGTGACACTGCCAAGTTGCAATGATAAACCGCTGGATCAGCGTTGACAGGTATATCAACATGTTGGAAAACCTGACGTCGTTCAAGCGATCTGGTAGCATCGCTCTGTGTGACACCGCGATAATGATGTGAGCGACTTCACCCATTCACAGCAATGAGCAGGGATCGTTCGCGGGGTTTGCGATCGATACCTGCTCACTACATCGCTGACGAGTTGCTCATGATATCTAGACGTGTGATATCTCTAAAGAGATCTTGGCAAAATGCCAAAAACGTGTACGCGGTCACGTGAAATCGCTGCCGCCATCGCTTCAACGTCGTGTCGTGTAACGGTACCTTTAGTCGCATGTCACAGGCAAGATCGAATCTAAATTTCTTGCTGTTAAAGGAGAATATTTCATATGCTAAACATGCACATTTACACATTATATGAGTATATACATAGTACAAACATGCACAAAAGTATATACTGTATAACATGCATATACACCGTGACAATGTGCTCACTGAAAGTACAAGGGACACTCGCTTGGCAGGGAATTAAGGCACACAGGAATGGTTTCTTATTTAAATAGTCCAGTTGGTTTATTATCAAATACATAAACCGCTAGCCAACAAAACAAACATGAGCCTTCCTTGGGTGTTGCAGTAATAGAAATGACATACACGTCCACATAGCTTTGTATCCCTCACAGTTGTATTCCAGTGAAGGTATGGCAGCCTTCACTCACTGACCTGAGTCAGGACACAACCCCTTTTCCTGAGGTTACCTTTCCGGAGCTCTGGTATACTCCACACTCATGGTCTCTCCACCATGAGCTTTCCAGCAAGTGTGGTTCTTTCAGGACCTTGCAAGGCAGACCATCTGAGCCAGAAACAGTCACCTCATATATATACTAGTAACAAAAAAGAAAACACCGGGCACATAACGTAACTGCTAGCCTGGGCTACCACTAATGTGGTGTATGCAGCTGTAGACTGGCGGTGCCGACTTTATAAGTAATTCACAAACAGTTATGTAGAAAAAAGCAAGCCGCACTCACCAGTCGTTGATCCTGTGTCTTTATTTCAAGTTCATTCCTGTACGGACCATGAACACAAGCAAGGGAGGGGGTGCAGGGATGGAGAACAACGGCCTGCCGTTTCGCGGTCGTGTGCCGCTTCGACGGGTTCTCAGAGAACCCGTCGAAGCGGCACACGACCGCGAAACGGCAGGCCGTTGTTCTCCATCCCTGCACCCCCTCCCTTGCTTGTGTTCATGGTCCGTACAGGAATGAACTTGAAATAAAGACACAGGATCAACGACTGGTGAGTGCGGCTTGCTTTTTTCTACATAACTGTTCATATATATACTACCTGAGACACACCCACACCTCTCTCAGGACACAAGCCTGTATTAACTCTGTGGAATTATAAGTCTCAAATTCACACCATGTTCACATTGCAGAAGACAGCATACCAGCCATTTACAATGCAGCCGGTTGCCACACCACAACACATAACATACACAATTATTGTACATTTTTGTGACACAGTTGTATAGATGATTTAGTTTTGGTTCATTTATTCATAGATGGAATAGGCATAACCTTTCTATTTTTTTTTTATTAAATACTAGATTGTGGCTCGATTCTAACGCATCGGGTAGTCTAGAATATGTATGGTATGTAGTTTATTTATGAAGATAAATGCAATAATGCAAGGAGTATGCGATATCTATCTATCACCTACCTATGTGTCTATCGTCTATGTATTTTTTGGATATTTTATCTTTATAAATAAAGGTTCTTGGTACACATATTGGCCAATACCTGTTTGCCCATCAACCAGCTTCAAGGTGATTTTAGATCTGATGGGTCCCTATCCTACCTTGTCACTCTTTCCTTGGGCTCAGCTAAGCCTCCATTTTTACTATTCCTCAGTGGGTGGACTCACTTAAATCAAAGAAACAATGAGACATCATATACAATGCTGACCACTGACCCACCAAATACAGTGCTAACCACTGAGCCACCATACAATGCTAACCACTGAGCCACCTAAACACTGAGCCATCATATACAGTGCTTACCACTGAGCTACCATATACAGTGCTAACTACTGAGCCACCTAAACAATGAGTTACCATATACAGTGCTAACCACTGAGCCACCTAAACAATGAGACATCATATACAGTGCTAACCACTGAGCCACCATATACAGTACTAACCATTGAGCCACCATACAATGTTAACCACCGAGCCACCATGCAATGCTAACCACTGAGCCACCATACAATGCTAACCACTGAGCCACCATATACAGTGCTAACCTCTGAGCCATCATATACAGTGCTAACCACTGAGTCACCTTACAATGCTAACCACTGAGCCACCATACAATGCTAACCACTGAGCCACCATACAATGCTAACCACTGAGCCACCATATACAGTGCTAACCTCTGAGCCATCATATACAGTGCTAACCACTGAGTCACCTTACAATGCTAACCACTGAGCCACCATACAATGCTAACCACTGAGCCACCATAAAATGCTAACCACTGAGCCACCATACAATGCTAACCACTGAGCCACCATATACAGTGCTAACCACTGAGCCACCATACAATGCTAACCACTGAGCCACCTAAACACTGAGCCATCATATACAGTGCTAACCACTGAGCCACCATATACAGTGTTAACCACTGAGCCACCATACAATGCTAACCATTGAGCCACCTAAACACTGAGTCATCATATACAGTTTTAACCACTGAGCCACCATACAATGCTAACCATTGAGCCACCTAAATACTGATTCATCATATACAGTGCTAACCACTGAGCCACCTAAACACTGAGCCTTCATATACAGTGCTAACCACTGAGCCATCATACAATGCTAACCACTGAGCCACCATATAATGCTAACCACTGAGCCACCATACAATGCTAACCACTGAGCCACCATACAATGCTAACCACTGAGCCACCTAAACACTGAGCCATCATATACAGTGCTAACCACTGAGCCATCATACAATGCTAACCACTGAGCCACCATATACAGTGCTAACCTCTGAGCCATCATATACAGTGCTAACCACTGAGTCACCTTACAATGCTAACCACTGAGCCACCATACAATGCTAACCACTGAGCCACCATAAAATGCTAACCACTGAGCCACCATACAATGCTAACCACTGAGCCACCATATACAGTGCTAACCACTGAGCCACCATACAATGCTAACCACTGAGCCACCTAAACACTGAGCCATCATATACAGTGCTAACCACTGAGCCACCATATACAGTGTTAACCACTGAGCCACCATACAATGCTAACCATTGAGCCACCTAAACACTGAGTCATCATATACAGTTTTAACCACTGAGCCACCATACAATGCTAACCATTGAGCCACCTAAATACTGATTCATCATATACAGTGCTAACCACTGAGCCACCTAAACACTGAGCCTTCATATACAGTGCTAACCACTGAGCCATCATACAATGCTAACCACTGAGCCACCATACAATGCTAACCACTGAGCCACCATACAATGCTAACCACTGAGCCACCTAAACACTGAGCCATCATATACAGTGCTAACCACTGAGCCATCATACAATGCTAACCACTGAGCTACCATACAATGCTAACCACTAAGTACAGTGTATTTGAAATATGGCGCCATGGTGCACGTTGCTATTCTGATTGGTCGGCGCTGAACGTGGCGACCAATGAGAGAAGCGGCATTTAAACCGCGTGCCGCTTCTCTGATTGGTCGCCGCGTTCAGCGCCGACCAGTGTATTTGAAATATGGCGCCATGGCGTGCGTCGCTATTCTGATTGGCCGCCACGTTCAGCGCCGACCAATCAGGATAGCGGCGCGCGCTATGGCACCATATTTCAAATACACTGTATGCAGTGTATTTGAAATATGACGCCATAGCGCGCGCCGCTATTCTGATTGGTCGGCGACCAATGAGAGAAGCGGGATTCTAACCGCGTGCCGCTCCTCTGATTGATCGGCGCGTTCAGCGCCAACCAATCAGAATAGCGGCGCGCGCCATGGCGCCATATTTCAAATACACTGTACTCAGTGTATTTGAAATATGGCGCCATGGCGCGCGCCGCTATTCTGATTGGTCGGCGCTGAATGCGGCGACCAATCAGAGAAGTAGCGCGGGTTGGCGCGTGGTTTGAATGCTGCTCCTCTGATTGGTCGCCGCATTCAGCGTTATTTTTAGGATGTGCTGGGCTGTATATATTACCTGGAGGATTTGCCGGCCTGCATATATTGCTTGTAGGCTGCAACTGGACTGGCACAGTCTCCAAATAATATATACAGCCCAGCAGCAGCCTCCAGATAATATATACAACCCTGAACAGCCTCAATACTATATATACAACCCACCCTGGAGCATCTATATTATATATACACAGCCTGCAGCTTCTGTATTATATTCATGAATCATAGTATGTGTTAAAGGGGTCCACTGAGGCTGTTTCAACTGTTTTGCCTGTGGCCCACAAAAACCTGGAGCGGACCCTGGCTGAACAGGGAGGGCCTGAGGGTACTTCCCCCCCCCTTTCACCACGGAGCTCCTGCTGCTAATCATATTGGCATGCACGACGCACCAATTTGATTAGTCTCTGAGCGGTATGGCGGGGAGACGTAATCTCCCTGCGGTACCGCTGCCTCCTATGTACACTGCACAGCGACACTGCCAATGAGTGCACAGGAGGTCAGAGTCTGATAATCACTATATTGTCTGTACACTGACAGAGTTTTTTCTTAAATTTTCATTATTGTAGTATTATTGGTGACTATGTGGTGACATTATATGCTCTGGTCATGGCATGGCAGTATTTGTCCCTTGTATCTGGTATTATTTGGTCACTATGTGGTGGTAATATGTGGTCTTGTCATGGTGTGGCAGTATTTATACCTTGTATATGATAAGATTTGATTACTATTTGGTGGTATTATGTGCTCTGGTCATGGTGTGACGGTATTTGTGCGTTGTATGTGGCATTATTCGGGCACTATGTGGTGGCAATATGTGATTTGGACAAGGTATGGCGGTACTTCTTCCTTGTATGTGGTATTATTGGTGTTGGTATAGTGGGATTGTGGTCGGTCATTTGTTTTATCCTGTATCAATAAGGGGAAAAGTCTTTATTTCCAATACCGTAGATATTAAATACTTGAATATTTAACCCTTCCCTGTCCTGTGACTATTACACAGTAGCAGAGATGCTCTTACAAAGGTTCTCCAGAGAAAGCAAGTAATCATCTCTTCTAAGGCTACGTTCATAGGTTGAGAATTTGGTGAGATTTTTACCTCAGTATTTGTAAGACAAAACCAGGAGTGGGTGAGAAATGCAGAAAAACATACCTCTGATTGTTCCACTCTTGGTTTTGACTTACAAATTCTGAGGTAAAAATCTCTCAAACACTCAGTGTGTGCACAATGCCTAAGGATAAGTGATAAGTTATTTATTGGTGGGATTCCGACTGCTGATTGTGCAACTTTTATCCCCACAACGTGTCCAAAAAAAATAGAAAAACATCCAGCATAGAGTCCTGAGATCTAGATCCTTAAAAATTAATTTTATTAGAAAAAACATTAAAACCCACTCATTAAAATCTTCATCTTTAAATGGAACCTGTCACCTAGTTTAGCCCCTCTAACCTATCACTACCTGTCCCTGCAGCTTCCTACTACATTACTAACCATCCCTCTTTGACCTAAATGTGCATTATAAAAATGCAAAGAGTGATTTAATAGCTTACATGTCCGCCGTCGGGTGGGCGTTCCTATTTGTCTGGCCGTCGGGTGGGCAATCTCTCCTAGTCTGCTCTCCCCCTGCCTCGCCACTGCAATCACCCCCTGGTAGGCGTGATCATTTATTCAGCAGGGCGCTGCTGATTTCAAATTCCCGAGGCAGGGGGAGAGCAGACAGGGGGAGACTGCCCACCCGACAGCCAGACATCTAGGAATGAATGCCCACCCGACGGTGGATATGTAAGCTAATAAATCGCTTTATTCCAATTTTATAATGGACATTTACAGTAGGTCAGAGGGGGATGGTTAGTTATGTAGTAGGAAGCTGCAGGGACAGGTAGTGATAGGTTAGGGGGGCAAAACTAGGTGACAGGTTCCCTTTAAAATGGTCCTTAGACATAGGTTTGTTTTGCCCCCATTAGACTGGAGCTGATGCATAAGTCGACCACTGATCCGTTCATTCCCTCAGTGGCTGTGAGTGCTTGGTTTGGCTTTTTCTGAAAGACCCACTCATGATAAATGGAGCCGTGGTCACATCATCACCGGCAGCTGCAGTTTATAATGGGGACAAAAGTGCCACATTCTTCTGACAGAGCGGTTTCCACTGGTTGGATTCCATCAATCAATAAAGGTACCTTTACACGCCGCTACAGAAGGTTGGAAACAACCGGGTGTCGGAGACAAATGTATCTTGCACCATCAAATCAACCCGAGGTAGTGGCGTGTAAACTAGCTTGTTGCCAGCCGTCACTTTCGGCACCTGTTTCAGAGCAGTGCTCTAAAACAGGTTGATTTCAACCCGATGGTAGCGGCGTCTAAATAAGGTAAGGTAAAGGTTTTTTTGCCACCTAGTTAACTCCCTGGGGCGTGACACAGCCTCCGGGAAACCTCCCCCCTTCAGCGATCATTGGTGGAAGCTCCTGCGTTACGATTGGCTGTCGCTGCATAGGGCGGCATATTTAAGGAGCTGACCAGTCACACTACACAATTGCAATAGCATCATGTATTAGCCAGCCTTCCTGCGCTGGCTGGCCAATCATGATGCTATTGCATTGTCCAATCATCGTACGAGCGTCTCGTAATCCACAACTCTGGCACGCCTATGTGTTGTCCCTGCTGCTCCAGGTCCTCCCATATTACCTTCTGTAGCGGCGTGTAAATGAGGTAAGGTGCTCTACAGAATGTAACTTGAGCACCCGGCGGTGCCTCCAGGGATAGATTAAACCTTCTGTAGAGCACCTTGTAGCGGCGTGTAAAGGCGGTATCGGGTACCGTTTGCAACCGTTGCTACGTGCTTGTGCACTTGAGACACCCGGTTGTTTCTAACCTTCTGTAGCGGCGTGTAAAAGTACCTTTAGTGATCACCTTCCAAACCTGTGAATCACTGATAACTTGTTTTCACCAAAGAATCCTTTTAACCCCTTCACCACCCGGCGATTTTTCATTTTCCATTTTGGTTTTCTGCTCCCCTTCTTCTAAGAGCCATAACTTTTTTATTTTTCCATTTATATAGACATATGAGGGCTTGTTTTTGCGGGACGTGTTGTACTTTCAGATGCAATTATTTATTTTACCATATAGTGTACAGAAAAATGGGAAAAAATTCCCAGTGCGGTGAAATTGCAAAAAAAGTGCAAATACATGTTTTTTTTGTGGGCTTTTTTATTTGTCATGTTCACTATATGGTAACACTGACGTGTCGGTATATCTTGGGTCAGTACTATATGGTAACACTGACGTGTCTGTATGATGCTTTAGGTCAGTACTATATGGTAACACTGATGTGTCGGTATGATGTCTCGGATCAGTACTATATGGTAATACTGATGTGTTGGTATGATGTCTAGGGTCAGTGCTATATGGTAATACTGATGTGTCGGTGTGATGTCTCGGGTCAGTACTATATGGTAACACTGATGTGTCGGTATAATGTCTCGGGTCAGTACTATGACGTGTCTGTATGATGCCTCAGGTCAGTACTATATGGTAACACTGATGTGTCGGTATAATGTCTCGGGTCAGTACTATATGGTAATACTGATGTGTCGGTATGATATCTCGGATCAGTACTATATGGTAATACTGATGTGTTGGTATGATGTCTAGGGTCAGTGATATATGGTAATACTGATGTGTCGGTGTGATGTCTCTGGTCAGTACTATATGGCAATACTGATGTGTTGGTTTGATGTCTGGGGTCAGTCTATATTGTAATACTGACGTGTCGGTATGATACCTTGGGTCAGTACTAAATGTTAATACTGATGTGTCGGTGTGATGTCTCAGGTCAGTACTATATGGTAATACTGATGTGTTGGTATGATGTCTGGGATCAGTCTATATGATAATACTGATGTGACAGTATGATACCTCGGGTCAGTACTATATGGAAACACTGCCGTGTCGGTATAATGCCTCGGGTCAGTATGAGTTCGTAGATACCAAACATGTTACTTTTACTGTTATCTAAGTGGTGAAAAAATTTAGAAGTTTGAAAAAAAAGAATTGCACTTTTTGTGCCATGTTCTGCGACCCGTAGTGTCTCATTTTTCGGGATGATGGCTTATTTATTGCGTTTTGAGCTGATGTTTCTAATGATGCCATTTTTGGCTGCATGCACTATTTAGATGGCCCATTATTGCATTTTATTGCAGTGTTGCTGCGAACAAAAAAATGTAATTTTGGCGTTTGGACCTTTTTGTCCGTTATGCAGTTTAAGGCTCTCATTAATTTATTTTATATCTTGATAGATCGGCATTTCTGATCACGCCAATACCAAATATGTGTATTTTTTTTAATCTTTTATTTTGAATGGGGAAAAAGGGGGGGTGTTTTGAACTCTTGTGTTTTTTTTCATATTTGTAAAAACTTTATTTTTGAACTTATTCTCTTTTTTATTCTTCCCCATAGGGAGGCACACTGCTGCACAGTCTGATCCCTTGTGCCATGTCCCGATGAGCTGCAGCATATCGGGACATGGCACTTGGTTTCACTTTCAGTGGTTGGCAGCGCTTGCCAACCACTCACAGGAAGCAAATCCTGATAGCTTCCGGGGTCACAGCAGGACCCCAGGCTATCAGGTGAGCACCGGAAATTACGCAATCTTATAGCAGGATTTCCGATGCAGATAGGGAACAGCGCGATCCCCGCTGCGGCAGTTTTGGATCCCACTGTTAGTGAATCTCAGTGGGATCCAAAGGGTTAACAGCACTGATCGGATCACAGTTGAGATCAGCTGAGATGTCAGGGGAATGATATGAGCTCCGCTCCGGAGCTCACATCAAAGTGCGGGACCCGACCCATGACTTACATTTACATCATGGGTTGGGAAGGGGTTAATGCAAACTACAATAATTGTACATCACAGTTATGGTGAGTGCACAGCGATGTGAAGTAGCTGCCAATATAATGGGTAAAATGGCTGACAGGTATAGCATATAGCTCAAGAGTGGGCCCCTGGAGTCAGTTTCACTGGTAGGCCCCAGACACCCCAGTCCGGCGCTGTTACAATGTAGTTACTGTAATTGTTTTATTTGTTTTTAGTAATCTTATAGGAATAAAATCTTAGACTTTTATTTTATGCCTTATATATAGGTATACAGAGATGAACTGTTGTTATATACAGTGAAGGAAATAATTATTTGATCCATTGCTGATTTTGTAAGTTTCCCCACTGACAAAGATATGAACAGTCTATAAGGTTAGGTTAATTTGAACAGTGAGAGATTGAGTAACAAAAATAAAATCCAAAAAGTCACATTGTTTAAATTATATAAATGTATTTGCATTTTGAAGAGAGAAATAAGTATTTGATCCCTCTGTCAAACAACACTTGGTGGCAAAATCCTTGTAGTCAGATATTTTTTGTAGTTGATGAGGTTTGTGCACATGTAAGTAGGAATTTTGGTCCACTCCTCTTTGCATATCATCTCTAAATCATTACGATTTTGAGGCTGTGGTTTGGCAACTCAAAAATCCAGCTCCCTTCATAAGTTTTCTATGGGATTAAAGTCTGGAGACGCCACTCCATGACCTTAAATGCTTCTTTTGAGCCACTCCTTTGTTGCCTTAGCTGTATGTTTTGGGTCATTGTCATGCTGGAAGACCATATACTACAGGATTATCTCTTATTAGATAGTTTTATTGCGTTTTAAAATTGTCCAGTGTGGACCGTGTTACAGTGTTAGTGCTTGACATACACATAAATATAAAATAAAAATAAAAATAAACCCTCCCCCACACCCGAAAACACAAATTCAATTGTATTGAAGGAGAAATGGTGATTCTATGTGTCACCTAAACAGTGCTGAGGTCCCATATAATACCTATCGGTTTGTCTGGATGTGTGAGCTCCAGGCTTAAGCCATATAGGTATTAGTCTGTCTGTCACTTTTCAGTCACTGTTTAATACATTACAAGCGGAGTCCTTATACGTATTTTTACTGTCAGGTCTCCTAAGTTATGTAATCTTTAATCATACATTTCACATCCACCTAATACAATGATGATGTATACATATATGTGGCCATGAATTATGGTCCTATTCCTGCCCGACGCGTTTCGCCTTTCTTATAGTATAAAGGCTCTTCAGGGGCTCATGCATCAAGATATTTGATATAGAAATACATCAGATGATGGTTGGGCTCCTTATGATACTCAGGTAGCCCAATTTGTGAGATCTGGTCCCAGGTTGATTTCCTTATCTCAGATGAAGATTATAAAGATCCTATATGTGTATATGGGAATCTCACGTCCACAGGGATTTCTTTCTGAAAATATATGAAAGAGCCATGGTTGTCATATCAAGAGGTATCCCCACTAATAGTTTAGGTTGGGTATTTTTGTCCTAAGACCCTCCACCGTTAAGAAGGAGTGAATATATTCAGCTATCCATATTCACCACTGTGTTGGTGTATGAGATATACAACAGTGGGTATTGGTTGAAATACCTATGATGTCACACAGTTCACTTTTCCAGGACCAGATAGTCACTTTGGCTCTTGTTGTGTTTTATACAAGTAGCTCTACAAAAAGGGAGGAATGGAAGAGGGTTTTTTCATATATATATATATATATATATATATATATATATATGTACATATATATATATGTGTATATATATAAGTGGAGACATAAAAGACAACCGTGTGGGAACAAATAGGGGAAAGAGAAGGAGGAAATTATTAGCCTTATGTATGTTTTTAGATTAATAAAACATACCCTCCAGATGTTCCAAGGTTCCCCTATCATCCGGACCCCTAAAGTTGTAAATTCTGTGGTCCTGAAATGCATATACATATGTATAGTGTATTTCCATACATGTTAAATTAGGTTCTAGTTAGTAAATTAGAATAAAAATACCTTGTCTGGATATTGTGTCCTTTATTAGATGTGGACAGTCTCACTATTAGATAGAATCTTGCTGTGAGAACAATTGTCTCCTGTGTCCTTCTATGTGTTGTGATAACTTAGATATCATCTCTGTGGACAACACATAGACAACCTGTTATTTTACTTATGTGGATTTTCTAACCTTTGTTCCGTCCTCCCATGTTTCCAAATACCTCTCCTGTGGGGAAACACAGCCTGGTGTTCAGCCTCAGATAAGCGTCTGTTGCGCGGTCAGCATCTCCACCTTCAGTGTTAGATGTGAACCGCCGCGCGACTGCAGGGTTAATATAGTACCGCCCCACTCACGGTCTGTGTGTCCCCTCCCAGCGTTCAATGGATATGTGCGTAGCGCGTGCGTTCCAGCTGGAACGCACGATTCTCTATTGCGCGTGCGCCCGCCTCTCTCCTTAGCAACGCGTCTCTCCTCCGTCTCCGTGTATATCACAAGGTGGGCGGGAGCCAGTAACGCGCACGCGCACATGTCCACTGCCCCATGTAAACACTGCAATGTTTCCCTTAGTGATCCGGGGAGTGTTTTAGATGGGTGATGTTCGCCAGCAATTGGGGCAATAATTATTAGGGGTATTAATTTTGTGATTAAGTCCCACATACAGTAGATCTGGAGGTTTTTAAGGAACAGAGGTATATTTTAACAGTTATCACTAAAGTTATATAAAGCGGACACATATTCCAGACTAAGGGGCTTTTTGTCATGTATCTGGATCATATTTTTCATCTAGATATTGGATCTTCTTGCCCACCTGGTGACCTCATTATGAGAGTGGTTTACTTTTTATTATATAGATACATAGCATGGTATAGTAATCATGCGCATATACAAATTATCTCCTTAACATCCTTTTGGATCAATGAGGAGTGGCTGGTTTCATTTGGGTACTCTTAGGGATTCTTTTTGGACTTTGCCTTATATTTTGGATTGGATTTAAGGGGTGAAAAGCATTTCCATCTACAAAGTACAACATATATGGGCTATTTGTTTACTATCTTGCAGGGTACGCAGGGGAGAGATTTTTTGGGGTATCATATTTATATTTTCGTTTTAAAAGGGTCTCTAGTGGGAGACAAAGGGGGTTTTTTAAATGAAGCACGTATAAGTTTGGATCTCATTTAGTCCCCAAGGGGCTACCGTTTTCAGTCTATGAATCCATCTCGCTTCTTTTTGGAGGATTATTTTGTCCCAATCCCCCCCCGTTTGGATGGTGTAACTACCTCAATTCCCATGAATGAGATTGAGGTTACATCCCCCTCATGTTCACTTCTCACATGTCTCGCTATTGGTGTATCCTTGTTTTTTCTAATGTCCCCCATATGTTCACCAATGCGTTTTTTAAATTCCCTTTTTGTTTTTCCTATGTACTCCATACCACAGGTGCATTTACATAGGTATACCACCCCTACTGTGTTACAGTTTGCGAAGTGGCGTATTTTGTATGTTCTCCCGGTATTTCTACTTATAAATTCTTTGTCTGTGCATATATGCCTGCAATTCACACATCTGCCACATCTGAACGTTCCCGTTTGTCTGTTAGTTAACCAGGTGTTTTTGGTTTTAGGTGGGTTATACATACTATGCACAAGTTGGTCTCTCAAATTCCTGCCTCTCCTATATGTTATGGCTGGGAAGGGGGTGATCAAGTCACTGAGGTCTGGATCGGATCTCAAAATTCTCCAACGCCTGTTAATTATTTCTCGGACGTCCCTGGATCTATTGTCGAACTTTCCTATGATCCTTAGGGTAGTTGATTCCTTTTTACTTTTTAATTTCAAAAGGTCCTCTCTCGGGATAGCATCTGCCTTCTTAAAGGCTTCTTTTAAAATTGGTTCAGGGTAGCCCCTATCCTCGAATCTTCTTTTCAGATCCTGGGCCTGAGTATAGAAAGCATGGTCCGATGAGCAGTTTCTCTTAATTCTTAGGTATTGACCCTTGGGAATACCACTTTTCAGGTTTTTTGGATGGTGGCTCTTCCAGTGAAGAAGATCGTTACTTGCTGTTTTCTTGCGATACGTTTTTGTTTTCAGATGACCATCATTTCCCCTCATTATGGTGACATCAAGGAAATTTAATTCCACATTTTGGAATTCCGATGTGAATCTCATACCGATATCATTTACATTCAGTTCTCTGATGAATCTATCAAAGGATCTTTCATCACCTGACCAGAGGATGAAAATGTCATCTATGTATCTCCCCCAGAATAAAATCTGGGGGCACCACCATGTTTTGTCAAGATCCCCCCCAAAAACAATTGTGTCCTCCCACCAGCCCAGGAACAAGTTAGCATACGAAGGTGCCATGGAACTTCCCATGGCGGTGCCCCTGAGCTGGTGGTAGAATCTCCCTTCAAACATGAAATAGTTATGGGTGAGAATAAATTCTAGGAGGGTTAATATAAACCGATTATGTTCCCTGAATTGTGTGCCCCTCATACCCAAGTAATAGCTTACTGCTTTACCATCATATTTGAGAGATACTACTGATCTCCTAACAAAATTGGAAGGGATAACAATAGATCAGGGGGTAAATCTAGCCTCAATAGATGTGGAAGCACTTTACAGTAGCATCCCCCACAACTTTGGTATGAAAGCAGTAAGCTATTACTTGGGTAATTCTCACAATGTCCCAAGGAGGACGGAGCAGCACAGATCAATATTCCAAGACACATACAACAAGATTGGAGGAGAAACCACAACACAGCAGTATCCCTAGACACATACAATAAGAATGGGCCCTCCAGCATGTCATGTCAGTGGAGCGAACAGTCGTAGCCTGGAGTCACACTAGGTTTTGGCTTGTGCAAGGTTCTCTGCAGCTGTCCCAACCTGAGCTTGTCAGCTACATAGAAATATATGAAGCAGGTCAGGAAATCCATAGAAAATCTGGGCATTTTGATGTGAACCCTGCACGAGTCATACGGCAGTGTGACTGCGGATTTAGAAAGAGAATGACTGAATGTTATATGCTCGGCCGGTGTTCCTCTGCACATAAAGTAGTGATGACAGGAGACATTACTGGGCCATTACCCCTGGGAGAGACTGCTGTCTGAGGCAGGATGCTTGTCTTGCATCATGGCAGCTTTAACTTGTAAGCTATCTGTCTGTAATTTAGTTTTGGATAAATCACCATTCTAAAATAGTCACACGCTAGCAAATTCCAGATCAATTGTACAAATGTTTTTGATTGCACCCTGTCTGTGTGATGGTATGTCACCCCAGCCTCTATGAGCATTTTATTTGGGTATGAATCTGAAAGGTTGAAACATAGATCTAGAAAAAGGCAGAGTTAGGCTAGGGTCACACATCAGCCCTGGATCCGTTATTGGCATCCGTGTTTCCACTTTTGTTTTCTAAGTCCAAAAACTGATGCCAAAAACGGATGCTGCTCTCAAGTGTGATTGTATTGGTGTCAATTGTTTTACAGGATCCAAAAAAACGTTGCAAGCAGTAAAAAAATGGATCCATTTTTTAGAGCATTGTTTATGGAAAAAATGGCAACGTCCCAAAAATGCAGAGCTGCACAGGAGGATCAAAAAGCACCCTGAAAAAAACAGATCAGTTATTGAGAACAAGGGAAAAAACTGATGGTCATGTGTGACCCTAGCCTTACTATATGTGCTACTGCAATATTTATGGCAAAAGTCATTTCTTAAGAGTGTTTCTTCCTTTATATGAATGTAAATTGTGATCTTTGTTAACTTCAAGACAATTTTCGAAATTCCTGTAAACACATTCAGCTATATGCAAATTGCCTATTCAAAAAGAACCTGAACTCTAGCTCCACCTATTGGAAGTAGCAATCCTAAAAGTCAAAATCGACCCTTTAACAAGCCTTTTTTGTTTTCTGTTTTTTTTTTTTCCTTATATAAAGTTCAGGATCGTGCTTTCATCCAAATGCTCCAAAAATTGACTAAATGTGCCACAAATAAGCGCACTAGGATGCTGGTCTACGTGAATCCCTCTCCAACAGGAGAAGGGTCCCCAAAACCATGCCCTGTCTCTCTGAGCCAGAAGTCTACAGTCATGGTCAGGAACTAGTAGCCACCCCTACCTGAAGCCAATGGAAGGACCAATCTAGCTCCTAGCAGCTAAGGTTGCCACACAAGTGAGAACTAGAAGCCTTCGACTGTTGACTATTCTACCAAGAGAGGAAGGTCTAGGGTTCAGGGGGAGTGGAACCTGAGGGCCACGCACTCACCCCTAGACCTGTCAAGAGAGGAAACCATGAGGGGACTGCATCCTGAAAAAATCCTAAAATCAAGACACACGTGCAAAAGTGACAGGACACAAGTGAAGAAAATAATTTAAATAAACACGTGAACGTTTTGACAGCATAATGCTGGCCGAACCATGTAATTAAAATATTCCCTTATATTTGTCAGAACGTCCGGATTAAGGGTCTGGGCTAAAAGAATGAAATAAGAGGTGCTTGTGTAAAACATGCCATAATTTGTAAGTTTCCCAGGTCCAGTGAACTAAAGTTACCATCACACGTTGCAGCGATGTTGGCAGCGATTCTGCGGAATCACTTACGGTACTTGGGTGTCACACAGAGAGATGTTGCAAGCGACGCAGCCACGATGTTGCAACAGCTATTGCTCGTTGGGTTGTGAATAGGCGACATCGCTTGCAACATTGTTATTGCCGTGTCACACAGAGCGATGTTAGCAGATCGCTGGAGCAACATCCCCATGTTTTCCAACATGTTGGAAAACCTGTCAACTGCCATCCAGCGATTTATCGCAGTTGTATCATGCTGTTACACGGCACAACGCACTTGCGATTTCGCTTCAACATCACTGAACCTGGGACCAGGGCCGGCGTTAAGGGGGGCAGACTGGGCAGTTGCCCAGGACCCCCACTCTCTTGAGGGCCCCCAAAGGAGCAAAACTGAAAATAGCCATAAAACAATAGA
The DNA here is from genome assembly GCA_033576535.1 of Allobates femoralis. Lineage (NCBI taxonomy): Eukaryota > Metazoa > Chordata > Amphibia > Anura > Aromobatidae > Allobates > Allobates femoralis. Next base: position 82,986,457 of record JARQOC010000011.1, read on the forward strand.
ATGTTTTTTAAAAATACACATATTTGGCATCGTTGCGTTCGTAAGAATCTAAGCTATCAATATATGAAGTAAATTAATCCAATTGGTTAATGGCGTAACGGGAAAAAAAATAAAAACACCAGAATTATGATTTTTGGGCCACCGCGTTGTTACAATAAAATGCAGTAAAAGGCGATCAAAATGTTGTATCTGACTCAAAATGATATCAGTAAAAATGTCAGCTCAGGGCGCAAAAGGTAAGTCCTCACATAGCCCTGTATCTTCAAAAATGAAAGCATCATGGGTCTCGGAAAAACGCGAATAAAACAAATTTTTATTTTTATTTTTTTTATTTTATTTGTTTTTTTACAAATTTCTGGGTTTTTTTTATGATTGAAATAAAAAAAAATGTTCAGTATCTTCTTATTCTGAACTAGATAATCAACTTATGAAGTCACTTTTACCATATAGGTAAACTCAAAAAGTAAGAAGCTCAAAAAAAACATTGTGGAATTGCACTTTTTTTTGCAATTTCAAAGCACTTGGAATTTCGTTCTCTTTCTCCAGTACATTTTGTGATAGAATGAATGATGTAATTCAAAAGTACAATTCATCCCACAAAAAACAAGCCCTCATACGGCTATGTAGAAGAAAGAATAAAAAAGTTATCACTCTTGGCGTAAGCGGAGGGAAAAACAAAAACGAAAAATCACTCAGTGGTGAAACTTCTAAAATCCAAGTACCGTATATACTCGTGTATAAGCCGACCCGTGTATAAGCCGACCCCCTACTTTTGCCCCCAAAACCTGGGAAAATCTATTGACTCGCGTATAAGCCGAGGGTGGACCCCAGCACAGGTATACAGCCCCCAGCAGTGGTATACAGGCCCCAGCAGTATGATATACAGCAGCCCCCAGTGGTATATACAGCAGCCCCAGTGGTATTGCAGCCCCTATATACAGCAGCCCCAGTGGTATTGCAGCCCCAGTGGTGTATACAGCAGCCCCTATATACAGCAGCCCCAGTGGTATTGCAGCCCCAGTGGTATTGCAGCCCCTATATACAGCAGCCCCAGTGGTATTGCAGCCCCAGTGGTATTGCAGCCCCTATATACAGCAGCCCCAGTGGTATTGCAGCCCCAGTGGTATTGCAGCCCCTATATACAGCAGCCCCAGTGGTATTGCAGTCCCAGTGGTGTATACAGCAGCCCCTATATACAGCAGCCCCAGTGGTATTGCAGCCCCTGTATACAGCAGCCCCAGTGGTATTGCAGCCCCAGTGGTGTATACAGCAGCCCCTATATACAGCAGCTCCAGTGGTATTGCAGCCCCAGTGGTATTGCAGCCCCTGTATACAGCAGCCCCAGTGGTATTGCAGCCCGTGGTGTATACAGCAGCCGCCTATCTCCATTGCCTGATGAGTTCCGTAAAACCGGACGGGTGAGCACCTTCAACTTATCCACCGGGTGGGGATTCATAAGGGAGGAGGGTGTGTGTACGGAAGTGTTTGTGGAATCGCACCTACCGCGAGGGCATCCAAACCGTGATTTGTATAGAGGGGACATTGTAACCTATGAGCGATATGTATGCTGTGACGGGTGGTTCGCTATACAGGTCCGGAACACTGCCCTCCATAAGTGACTTTGTTGTTTGAACTTTTTGCCAAGAGACTTCTTCCTGTTTTGCAAATAACACCGCGACTTGCAGCCCCAGTGGTATTGCAGCCCCTATATACAGCAGCCCCAGTGGTATTGCAGCCCCAGTGGTATTGCAGCCCCTATATACAGCAGCCCCAGTGGTATTGCAGCCCCAGTGGTGTATACAGCAGCCCCTGTATACAGCAGCCCCAGTGGTATTGCAGCCCGTGGTGTATACAGCAGCCCCAGTGGTATTGCAGCCCCTGTATACAGCAGCCCCAGTGGTATTGCAGCCCCAGTGGTGTATACAGCAGCCCCTATATACAGCAGCCCCAGTGGTATTGCAGCCCAAGTGGTATTGCAGCCCCTATATACAGCAGCCCCAGTGCGGTATACAGCAGCCCCAGAGGGGTATACAGCAGCCCCAGAGGGGTATATAGCAGCCCCAGAGGGGTATACAGCAGCCCCAGAGCTGTATACAGCAGCCCCAGAGCTGTATACAGCAGCCCCAGAGGGGTATACAGCAGCCCCAGAGGGGTATATAGCAGCCCCAGAGGGGTATATAGCAGCCCCAGAGGGGTATACAGCAGCCCCAGAGGGGTATAGAGCAGCCCCAGAGGGGTATACAGCAGCCCCAGAGGGGTATATAGCAGCCCCAGAGGGGTATACAGCAGCCCCAGAGGGGTATACAGCAGCCCCAGAGGGGTATATAGCAGCCCCAGAGGGGTATACAGCAGCCCCAGAGCTGTATACAGCAGCCCCAGAGGGGTATACAGCAGTCCCAGAGGGGTATACAGCAGCCCCAGAGGGGTATATAGCAGCCCCAGAGGGGTATACAGCAGCCCCAGAGGGGTATTTAGCAGCCCCAGAGGGGTATACAGCAGCCCCCGCTGTATACAGCAGCCCCCGCTGTATACAGCGGTACCCGGCTGTATACAGCCCTCCCCCCTGGTATACCGGGCCCCCCCTGTGGCAACCTGTAAAGGAAGCGATGATTATACTTATCGGGTCGCTGTCGCCGACGCCGCCGCCGCCGCTCTGTCACCGTCCGTCACCGCGCTCCTTCCCGTCTTCATGCTTCCTTCACGGGCGCACAGAAAATGACGTCATTTCCTGTGCGACGGTGAAGGAAGCATGAAGACCAGGAGGAGCGCGGTGACGGACGGTGACAGAGCGTCGGCGTCGGCGACAGCGACCCGATAAGTATAATCATCGCTTCCTTTACAGGTTGCCACAGGGGGGGCCTGGTATACCACGGGGGGGGGGGGGCTGTATACAGACGGGTATATATTTTTTTTTTTTATGATTACCGTATAGACTCGTGTATAAGCCGAGGGGGGACTTTTCAGCACATTTTTTGTGCTGAAAAACTCGGCTTATACACGAGTATATACGGTAATAGCAATGTAATAGCAGCAGGAGCGTCCCCCACAGGCTTCAATCTTCATATGTTCATGATGGGAGTAATTAGAGTTAAGGGACCTCCTTAATTCCTACATTTGTAGCCAGTTATCAAGCAGAACTTACAAGGCATTAAAGGGGATGTCCAGGATTAATAAAACTTTACTACATTCTTTCAAAAACAGCACCACCACTATGTACAGGTGGTATGCGGTATTACAGCATAGGCCCATTCCCTTCATTTGAGCTGAGCTGCAATATCACACACAACCTGTAGACGGGGATGGCGCTGTTTTTGAAAGAAATCAGTCATGGTTATAAAATTCTGGACAACTCCTTTAAGGTCAATATTCCCACTAGTGACCCATGAACAACACAAGACCACCAGGATAAGGCTTAATTCAAATGTATTTTTTTTTATAACATGAAGAATATAGCAGATGTTTATTAAAGATGACATATAAGTAGATGATCCTATGGAAACATTCCTCTTACTGTCTCTCCAGTTTGTAAATCCTATTTTGTTAAACACTTGTAGGTAATTTTTCATCAATATAAGGAGTCCTGTGTTCACAATCCCCATCTCTTGGTCAGAGGATAAGAGGTTAGAAAGAGTGACTTTCCCTGGAGGAGCCGTTCTGTATGACACAGACAATGGGTACAACCACTCCAGGGCCGGACGACATCTCGAGTTTCAGCACTGCCTCGCCCACGCCGACCACTTGTCCCGCCTCATCTCCAGAACCGATAGACTGTGTCATCCCGGTAGAGACCACCGCTTATCCCGCTCCAGAGCCTGGAACTGAAACCATGATTGAGCCGGAGCTTGCAACTCGCTCCAAGGAAGAACCAAATACTTACCTGGTTCCCCTTGCGGAACCCGCGACTAGTTTCACCACTACCGAGACTGTCGCCTGTTTCTCCCCTGAACCAGAGGCCTCCTCTGCAATTACCGAGGCCTACCTGGTGACCGGGATGGAAACACCGTCACCCGCTGCTAAAGAAGAAGAGGCAGGCAGCCTGGAAGCCCTGCAAGACGACCTCGAGGAGAACTTTGCAGCACAGCCACCCATCGACCCAGAGGACCTCATTCCAACATCTCCGTTAGCCGAGCAGCCCGACGTGGTCATCGAGGGAGAGATCGAGGATGATGACGACGAGACCTACAGCCCAGCTGAGGACCTCTACACCGGGTTCGCCTGGGGAGATACCAAGGATCCTTCTGCTGGGCGATCTTCTCGGGTAATCTGGTCGGGTGCCGCCGCAGCAACATCCTCTCCGGTTTCGTTCAACCGGGTTCCAATCCAGACTGCCCACCAGACTCCAGCCGTTCAACAACCAGCACGCTGTAGTGACTGTATCCACACACTGCTCCGACGAAGAAGTACGTCGCATCCGAAGGGAGGAGTGGCAGGCTCGTCTACGCGCCAACATGCAGGTTCGCGCCGAAGCCCGCCGCCTATCTCCATTGCCTGATGAGTTCCGTAAAACCGGACGGGTGAGCACCTTCAACTTATCCACCGGGTGGGGATTCATAAGGGAGGAGGGTGTGTGTACGGAAGTGTTTGTGGAATCGCACCTACCGCGAGGGCATCCAAACCGTGATTTGTATAGAGGGGACATTGTAACCTATGAGCGATATGTATGCTGTGACGGGTGGTTCGCTATACAGGTCCGGAACACTGCCCTCCATAAGTGACTTTGTTGTTTGAACTTTTTGCCAAGAGACTTCTTCCTGTTTTGCAAATAACACCGCGACTTGGCGGCTACAGCCTGAACTTTTAAACTAAGGACAGCCGACCGCCCGCCGAGTCTGCGCAATGTGTTAACCTGTTCTTTTTGCTTGCAACATCAAAGCGAATGTTTACCTGTTTCTTTAATAAAAGTGTAAATTTCATGTCTGTTATAAAAATATAAAAATCTCTCTGTAATGTTGGGTAGTATGACACTTGGGGACAAGCGTATTTCACCAAGGGGTCATTCCATGTCAAGTGAACCAATGATTATTACCTCTATATTTTTAATTCTTTTGAGATTTTGTTATTTGATAATAGCATGTCAGACAATGCAAAATGTGAAGAGAAAATTTTTTTAAAAAATTAATTTTTTTTAAAAATGATTTTCAAAGTTCGGAAAAAGTGCAAATTTCGCTGTTGCCTGCCTTTACGTTTCTCCTCATAACTAAGGCTAGGAATAAGATAGAGAGACAAAATAAACACCATTCTACTCAGAACTATACAGGCTTTCACCAGATATGTCGCAAGAGGATCTTTGTTAATATTTTACCCATGTGATCGCAAGCGCAAAACTTTAAAACGCATTTCCGAAAAATCGGCGCGCTTTAAATATTTCAAAAACTGCCCATGTGTCTGCTTTGCTCTTAGCCACATCTGTACCAAATTTCAAGTTGGGATCATATTTTAAAATATTTTACTATTAATAGCGTCAATGGGTCATTCCATATCAAGTGATCTAAATATAAATATTTTTTTTTACCTGACGTCTTTAGATTTTTTTTATTTTTTTTCCTTTATGAAGTACTACTTTAGTTAATTACAAATTAAAAGTTTAGAATTTTTTTCTTCATCAGTTAATTTTTTACAGATTTTTAAAGTTTAAAAAAAGTGTGAATTTTGGCCTGGTATGACTTTACATTTTTTTTTATCTTGGGCTAGAAATAAGATAGAGAAACAAAATAAACACCATTCTACTCAGAACTGTCCAGGCATTCACCAGATATGTCACAAGAGTATATTTGTTAATTTTAATTTTTTACCCATGCGAACGCAAACGCAACATTTTGAAACACATTTCCGAAAAAACGTTTTAATAAAACTTTTCCAAAACTGCCCATGTGTCTTTTATGCTCTTAGCCACATCTGTACCAAATTTCAAGTTGGGATCGTGATGGGATCATATTTTAAAATATTTAACTATTATAGTGTCAATTCAAAAATCTTGAATTCAGATCTGTTCAACCTGTGGTCTAAAAGCGTGGGGTCTATATTTATCAAATCCATTATTTTTAGACATTACTGTATTATTTTTGATATGTTACAGCTTAGAAGCAGGAGAGGACATATAGGAAAAAGCTTTGTTAGGGCTCAACCTGAGAAAGCACAGGGATAGACAGTGAATGCAGAGCACATGATAGGCTAGCAGCTCTGTCAATCATGTTAAGTGTCTACCCACTGCATTCAGGAAGTAAGACAGCTCGTTTAGACCTTTCATGTCCTTACATGTCTGGACATCTTCACTCCTGAACAAACAATAGTCTGTACAAAGCCATCAAGGCTGTGTACTAAAATATGGGTGAGTAAATATATTAATAGTTTAATGCTTTTATTATTAAGGGCCAATACATACAGTGCTATTCTTAGGGATCATCATTCAGTGAGTAAATCACTGCTTGAACTACTTTTTAATCGCTGCAATAAACGCAGCATTTATCATTTACATAAAAAAAGCTGCCATTTTTTTCACTAGCGATTAAAAAAACTAACGCATATGTGGTAAAAACTTGGTAGAAAAACAAGCTGCCAAAACTGCAGCGTGTATCTGCAGACAGAAAAAACTGTGCGCGCTAGCCCTAAAACTCACTTTATAGTAATATAGTTCTATCTCAAGTGTACTGTAAATCTTTATTTTTAGTACCTATCTTCCTTACTTAATATTAACTGTATTTTTCCCACACGCAATGGCTGCTACTTCTCAAGAAACAGCATTTTATCATACACTGTTGCAATCCTTTTGATAAAATATGAATATGATTGGCGCTGGTGGCTGGCTACTGTACTCTCCAAAGATTGTGAAAATGAAGAAGTAGAATTGACTTTATTGCATCCTTCTGGTCCAGCGCCATCCTTTGTGTATCCAAGAAAGCCAGACATTTTAAAAGTGCACGAAAATCAGATATTAACTCAGGCAGAGCCTAACACAGTGACAGGCCAGACATACTCTTTGACACACAAGGAAATGGCGATTGCTAGTAAGCGTTTATGGACAAGATTACATTTCACCCACTAGAAGGGACAAATTGATAAAATGCCACTTTAAAAACATACTATTAATTGTTTGATTAGTTCATTATTTATAGAACGATGATTTAACTACTGTACTATTCTTATTAAACACTTCATAAATCACATGTTTAGTGATAGAATAGAAAACAAATTTATATGTATAAATAGGGGTTAATATTTTTGGTTCTTTTAATCTTGTTTAATCAAACTTGAGGATATGATCACCTTTCTTCTTTTGGTTTGTTCAATACATTCAAGTTGAAAATGCTGAGCGTTGTGTTCTGATGATTAAGATGTATTTATCCTGGCACTTATGGGATTTGTTTTTTGTGTTTCTTTTTTGTTGCATATCAATGTTTTATTCAATAAGTTGTGATAACTCATACAAACATAAAATAAAAAATATATAAATTTGACAGGTCCCAAGTTGAATCTCTGCACAAATATAACCAAGAACACAATCAGCCATTTTTTCACAATTGCCCGTCAATAGTTTGAATTTGATATAAAGAAACATAGTCTTGTAACATATCAAATGAAAGCTGTTACCATTCTGAGTAAAATGATGCCTCTCTCACTTCATTATCTTATTTCTAGCCTGAGATAAAAAAATGTAAAGTCATACCAGGCCAAAATTCACCCTTTTTTTTAAACTTTAAATATCTGTAAAAAATTAACTGATGAAGAAAAAATTCTAAACTTTTAATTTGCAATTAACTAAAGTAGTACTTCATAAAGAAAAAGAATTAAAAAAATCTAAAGACGTCAGGTAAAAAAAAATATTCATATTTAGATCACCTGATATAGAATGACCCATTGATGCTATTAATATTAAAATATTTTAAAATATGATCCCATCGCGATCCCAACTTGAAATTAGGTACAGATGTGGCTAAGAGCATGGCAGACACATGGGCAGTTTTTGAAATATTTAAAGCGCGCCGATTTTTCAGAAATGCGTTTTAAAGTTTTGCGCTTGCGATCACATGGGTAAAATATTAACAAAAATCCTCTTGTGACATATCTGGTGAAAGCCTGTATAGTTCTGAGTAGATTGGTGTTTATTTTGTTTCTCTATCTTATTTCTAGCCCGAGATATGATAGAAAATGTAAAGCCATACCAGGCCAAAATTCGCACTTTTTTAAAACTTTAAAAATCTGTAAAAAATTAACTGATAAAGAAAAAAATTCAAAACTTTTTTTTTGTAATTAACTAAAGTTGTTCTTCATATAGAAAAAAAATTAAAAAAATCTGAGGACGTCAGGGAAAAAAAATATTCATTTTTGGATCACTTGACATGGAATGACCCCAAGGGGGAGTGTGGCGCCCTGCAACAAGTGCGTCACAGGAGGGTATTGCAGCCATAAATGCAGCAGCAATATTCTCTGACCCAGCAGTTATGTGGTTAACTCAGAGATCCATACCCTGCATGCCTCACTTAGCATAGAGGGCCAATCAAGGTCCTGGTGGGCGGAGTGCAAGGGTAGTGTGTAGTGGAAAGTTTAGTCCAGCTTAGAGAGTTCTAGTCTCGGGTCTGGAGAAGTAACAGCAACATAGAAGACCTCTGAAGATTCCCAGCTCTGCAACCTAGGAGAGGGGGTTGCACAGTCGGTGCAACCCCCTGGCCACCTTCTACCGGCCATCTCCTCACTTTTACCACGGTTGAGCACCATTACTCCTGATGCATTACCAACCGAACTTGGGCATCAACATGCGGGTCCAAAACTACCCCGCGCCCTTATACAGCCGGTTTGCTGGTACCGAAGCTAGCAGCAGTTCAGCTCTGCTATGTGAACCAGAGGCGTGGAGGAGCAGCTTTACAGGAGCACCCCACCACCACCAAATCCAGTCGTCTAACCAGCGGTGTACCCACCAAGGAACCCAAGGCTCCCCAAAACATCCATCACGTATACTTTGGATAGGGCATTCAAGCAGCCTCCCTGTACCCGACTTGGTATTCCTGGGCGACAACGGCAACCTACTTAGATAGAATGGAGGAACACCGCGGATCTCTGAGGGACACCTACCACTGCTGAGTCCACCCGGTCTGCTACCTACAACTGTATACCATGTACTGCTTGCTGGTTACAGTAAAAGACCCGTTATAGAGACTTCCAGTGTCCGTGCTTCCTTATGATTACGTCCGTCTGCACACAAGGTAACCGCAGCTGCCGCACAACATCTCAAGCAGCTCCAGCCCGCAGCGTCGGTAGGACTTACCGAAACACTCATAGGTGGCGTCACGACAAATTAACCCCTTAATCTGTTCCCGTAAGACGTCTTCAATCCTTTTGATCTGCACTCAACCGGGCCCCACTACCGGCAGGCACAGTCCACCCGTGACAAGGAGGAAGGAGCTACTGCCTGTCTAAACCGGAGTCCCGGCCACGGTGAGTCACCAACAGTCATCAAGCTCTCACGGGATGCCCAATGCATCCGTCTGTTCTAGATCTCCGGGATCTCTGACGAGCTCTCGCTGCTCTCACATTCTGCGGCATCACCCTCTAACTGCTAGGTGGAGTCTAGCGGGTCAGGTGTGACAGCCGGTGGCTCCTCGGTCACTTCAGGTGTTACTGGCCGGCTCTTGTTAAGCAACTCCTCCATGGGTGCTGCTGCTGCTAGAGGTGGTTAATCTACTGGTGCCTCTGTTATTGGTGGTTCAGGAGGCTCGGACACCAGCGCTTATTGTGCCGCTTTCTGTAGCTGTAACAGCTTCCATGTGTTCACGGCCCACAACTGCGCAACGTTCAGTAGGTGGCTCAACTCTTGCATAGCCTCGTTAAAGTCCTCGGGCCCGGTAAACCGTACCCAGTTGTCAGCCTCTCCATCTGCATTGGGAGCTCTCTCATGTTCTTGACCTCCCGCCGGGGTGCCAGAACCGCTGTTCGCCATGATGCCTCCTTGCTCCTTGCTCCACGCGGTTCTGTTTCGTTCTGCCTGCTTTTTGGGCCTCACCCTTCCGGCCTTCTTTCACTCCTTTAGGCGGGGTCAGCAACTCTCTATAGCAGGCCCCCTTGGTTTTTCTTCAGTACTCGGGGCGGGCCTGCTACTTTTTGCCCTTTCCAAGGTCCTTCCCATGACGAGGGCCTAGACACGCCCCCAGACCTGTACGTGGCGCTTGCTCTTCTCTCGCCGCCATTCTTGCGAGCTAGTTCTTACACAGTTCTTAACAGTTCTTTAAGGCGCATGATACCTGGTGTTACTGGGCTGCTTGCATCCTGTTCTTGACGCCATGGGCCCGGGAAGACTCGGGAACCGGGCGGTTACTTGTTATTCTCTTCACCTCTTTCGGTTCTTTTCAGGGGTACAGACGGGGGCCGTGACCCTGGCAGTGTCATTGTTAATAAACAGGGGGTAAGATGACAGAGAAAGTCTGAGGGGATAACGGGGGTATTTGTGACTCCACCTTGTGGTATGTGGCCAGGGCGGCTGCCGCTGTTTCAGACCCTCTGGAGACGGTGATCGGCTTCTTGGATGGTTCCGCTGCCCGCAGGTGGAGAGCGGTCCCCAGGGCAGCGAGATTGAGGAGTCAGTTCGTACCTTGGCAGATGTTCACTGGGACGTCAGAGGATCAAGTCACCCTGACTGCGCTTAGTAACCCCGATGTTTACCCTGGTTAGCAGCGTTCTCCTGCTTAGTAACCCGATGTGTACCCTGGTTACCAGGGAAAACATCGGGTTAGCCCCTGTCACACACAGCGAAGCAGCCTGCCTGGAGGGAGATCGCCGATTGAAAAATGGTCCAGAACGGTTTGTCACGATCAACGATCTCCCAGCGGGGGGCTGATCGCTGCTGTGTGTCACACACAGCGACATTGCTGGCGAGGTTGCTGCAACGACACAAAACCTGTGACGTTGCAACAATATTGTTAACGATATCGCAGTGTGTGAAGTACCCCTAATACTCTCATTGTTGAAAAAACATTAACAAAATCAGCGATTACCACATTTATAATCCGGTTGACTGCTAATATTGAAAGATATTGGTTCAGGATGTTTGGGTAGTGCCCAGGGTATGAAACAAGTGGCCATGCAGGGGGTTATAAAATGAGGGGCTAAGCAAGGGGTTATAAAATAAGAGACTGTGCAGGGGGAATATGAATTGGGGGCTGTGAAGAGGGCATAATATAAGGGTGAGTGCAGATGGGTTCATATTGAGGGGTTATGCAGGGCGACAGCAATTGAGGGGCTGTGCAGCTGGGTATAAAATAAGGGGCTATGCAGGGAGTATGTAACAAGGTGCTGTGTGGGGGGTCAGCAAAGTATATGAGGATCTATTGTGACAATACTGTCTATGAGGCTGTGGTGAACATTATACTGGTTCTGTAGTGACTATACTGGATAGGGAGCTGTGGTTGATATCATACTGTGTGGAGTGTTGTGGGGACCATAATGCTGTATGGGGTGCTGTGTGGGGCCATCATACTATATACGGGGGCTGTTTTGTACACTATACTATGTATGTGGACTGTGGTGGACATTAAAGCATATATGGGGTCTGTGTTGGTGACCATATTGGGAGGTTGTTGTGGATATCCTACCATTTAGGAGCCTGTGGTGACCATCATACCGTGTAGGGTGACAATCTGATAAATGGAAACTCTTTGAAGAGGGCAGCATGGTGTACAATATGAAGACATAGTGTGAAGAAGGGTTCAGAATGGATATTGAGAGGGGGCAGTGTGAAATGGGGGCACAAAATCAAGAGAAATTAGCATGGCTGGAGACGGCATGGAGTTATAGAGAGTGCATTGGAAAATTGAACACAGCTATGGTTTAGTCTGTGGTTCATAAGAGTGAACGGTGTGGCGTTTATAGCTGGCAATGGTAGATAGTGTGGTGGTCATTACTCATTAAGGCAGAAAGTGTCAAAGTCATATACCATAGCATGCTTGTATGGCACCCCTGCGGGGGATTGCCACAGGACCCACCGGTGCAGGGAGGGATGTACACCTTGGCACACACAGCATACAACACCTTCCACCTCAGACCTGGAGGGGGAGCCCCACTGGCTGTCTTTAAGCCAGATTCCCTTTAAAGATCCAGGCCTGAGGGGAGGAGTCAGCCAGTTAGCCAGTTAGTCAGTGAAAAGTCAGTCAAAGGACTGGAAGGAGCTGGTTGCTGGGACCAAGCCAGGCCCAGAGTCAGGAAACCTGACCCAGCTGTGCAGCGCCCTAGAGAGAGGGACGGAGACCAGTGGAAGAGGTAGGAAGACAGAAAAAGGGAACATATTGGAGATTCCTTTAGCCCACCCGGACAACGGAGTCCGAAACTGCTATTAATCTAGTGGTAGCAAAGAAAGCCCGGACAGACCAGGAGGATCTAGTCCTCCTGAAGTAAAAGAAAGCAAGACACCAAACCTGACTAAGCATAGGACCAGGGGCCCAAGAAGAAAATAGGGATCCCCACAGAAAGATCCTCATTGTCGGTTGTGAAGGAGAAAGAGTGGCAGGTTCAGCACCAGGCAGACCTTACCCTAATTACCGCACACACTAATAGAGGAGCCCTCACAACTCTCCAAGGTGAACGTCCCAAACTGCACCGATAACCTGATTACCCTCCCGGATCGTGCCTGTTACCGGACATCAGTAAAAAGGTACCAAAACAGAGACTATTGTGTGTGTGCCTGCTTCACTGCCGCCGCCTGCAGTGCTCACAGCAGAACCACTACTACTCCCCTCATCCACCCCACTGCCCTGAGGTAAAGCTCCACCTGTGGGGAGCTGTACTACCAAAGCTGCATTCCCATCACCTTAGCGGCTGGCCACAGTGCTGGTAACTCTATTACCAGGTACCACAGGTGGCATCACATTACAAATCCCCCATCATCATCACCCCCATCCCTGCCACTGAGTGTCCAGAGCACAGAACAGGGAACCTACCAGCTGTGATCCCCACTGAAGTAACCCCCTGTCCCAGTATCCGAGTACCTCCTACCATGTCGACCGACTCACTGATTTAGGTCACAGTATGGACAGATTTTTATGCAGATGGCATTTTAATAACATGCTTATTTTTAAGGTTTTCAGTGCACTGTGTGGGGATGTGCTGCAGAAGACCAGGAAGAGGGAAGTCGGCAGAGACAAGCTGTGGATGTGAAAGTCATCATGATATCTGAACAAGATGAAGTAGAAAAAAAGTCGACTCAATCAGAGAAGACATTTATAAGGTATCTGAATATAAATGTTTATTTGTGTTACTGATTGGATCTCATTAGTACTGTGATTTATAGCCTGATGATGGCTGGTAACAACAACTCTCAATATGTTTACAATTGTTAAGGACATACTGTGAGTTGTAGGTTTGTAGTATCATGTGATATATTTGCATATGTGCTCACTTGACATTACAATTGATCATTGTACTAAGCTTGGTTCTTGTATTCAATAACTTGTGTTTGTGGTGATATATTCATGAACTGATGGTGGTTCTGGTGACACAGTCATGTACTGATGGCCAGGTCTGTTGACGTATTCATGTACTGATGAGGGTTCTAGTGATGCATTCATGAACTACTGGTGATTCTTGTGACATATTAATGTATTAATGGTGTTTCTGGTGACATATTTATTTACTGATGATGGTTCTTGTGCCAGATTCATATACTATTACTGGCTCTGGTGCTCTGTTTCTATACTAATGACTATTTAGGTTTCATACTCAAGTACTAATGATGGTTCCAGTGATGAATACAGTATATCACCATAATTATAATTACTATACATGTATACATCAATAGATTCATCAGAAAAACATAAATTCATGATCAGAACAACCAGCACTACATGCTAGAACTGGAATACATGATCAGAATTACCATGAGTACATGAACACGTCACCAGAACCACCATCAATTTTGTGCATACTGTATTGCATAAACAATCATATGCATCCCTTTATCTTAATGGCCACTTTACACGCGGCAACAGGAAGATAGAAACCGGCAGGTGTCGGAGACAATTGTACCTTTTACCTTCAAAACACCTTGCAGATACCTGAATTACACGCAGCCACTTCAAGGTGTTTTGAAGGTAAAAGGTACAATTGTCTCCGACACCTGCCGGTTACTATCTTCCTGTTGCCGCATGTAAAGTGGCCATAATAGGTATCTGTTTATTTTCCATCAGTTTATCAAATGCTGGACACCGTAATTGTAACAAAACTGCCACCATTATAGTTAAGCTTAATTAGAATACTATCCTTTGATTGTCATGTATCTAATATATAAAGCTGAATGTGTGTGTATGTATGTATGTGTGTATGTATGTCCGGGATTGGCATCTACACCGTCGCAACTACAGCCACAAAATTTTGCACAGTCACACGTCTGGACCCCGAGAGCGTCATAGGCTATGTTGTGAGGCGAAATTTTAACCCCGCGCGTTCCAGTTCACCAAACAATTTAGCCCCTATCTACATAATGGGAAAAAAGTGAATGGAAAAGTGTTGGAGGAAAATCGACAGCTGTCAGCTATAGCCACAAAAGTTTGCACAATCACACGTCTGGACCCCGGGAGCGTCATAGGCTATGTTGTGAGGCGAAATTTTAACTCCGCGTATTCCAATTCACCAAACAATTTTGCCCCTATCTACATAATGGGGAAATAGTGAATGGAAAAGTGTTGGCGGAAAATCGACAGCTGTCAGCTATAGCCACAAAATTTTGCACAGTCACACGTCTGGACCCTTGGGGCGTCATAGGCTATGTTGTGAGGCGAAATTTTAACCCTGAGCGTTCCAATTCACCAAACAATTTTGCCCCTATCTACATAATGGGGAAATAGTGAATGGAAAAGTGTTGGTGGAAAATCGACAGCTTTCAGCTATAGCCACAAAATTTTGCACAGTCACACGTCTGGACCCTGGGGGCGTCATAGGCTATGTTGTGAGGCGAAATTTTAACCCTGAGCGTTCCAGTTCACCAAACAATTTTGGCCCTATCTACATAATGGGGAAAAAGTGAAAGGAAATGTGTTGTAGGCAAATTGACAGCTACCAGATGTGAACAAGGGGGACTTAAAGAATGAGAGCGATGCCGCCAAAGAGTATATACCATATAGTTGCTAAGGTGGGGCCCCGACATAGGATACTCACCACACACGGAGATATGAACACACACACAATGCGCCTCACACTACCACGTGCTTGAACACATATACCACCCTCAGCACACATTTCACCACACATACACCAACCTCGCCATATAATCGCCCTAAAACACACACAAGTCTGGTATTATCCTTCAACAATAAAAATCTGATTAATAAGCAGCAAAACTACAAGAGAAACAAATGTACCATATAGGAAATACGGCAGATGTCAGTCACATGACCTGTCTATTATGTGTATGTGTGAGCTAATATATACTGTCAGGGGGGAGGGTTTCCTGTTGCCTGGGGATTTATCAGGCTGCCAATAGCAACCAATCACAGCTCAACTTCTATTTTGCTACTGTTAATCTGAGCTCTGATTGGTTAATATAGACAACAAAGGACATTGTCAGTAAAGCTTCTGTGAGGTAATAGGATGTCTGTGAGGTAATAGGATGTCAGTTAGGGTGTGTTGGTGGAAAGGCTGATGTCAGTCACATTACCTCTATGTGAGAGGATATAGAAACTGTGAAATATATATTGTGAAATGCTTCTATTAGCTTATTTTTTGCCTTTAAATAATTACATTTCTATCGATTTGTTTTGTGGTTTTTGTGTGCTGAATACATTTTTGTTAACACATTCTATTTTGTTAACAGCAGTAATTAACCCGGGCGAAGCCGGGTAGTACAGCTAGTACTAAAATATAGGACATTATAAAACATAGTATCTTAAAATATATTTTGTGATCATCATACCTTGTCACCTGACCCATCGGGGGAGGGTGGGTGCATTAGAGGCCCTGCTACCTTGGACTCTGAGGGTACCGTTACACATCGCAACATTGCATGCAATTTCACTGGCAATTTGCTAGTTGCAGTGAAATCATGGACACATTGTTCTATCTTGTTGCCATGTACAAAATGGAACAATGTGTCCATGATTTCACTGCAACCAGCAAATTGCCAGTGAAATTGCATGCAATGTTGCGACGTGTAACGGTACCCTGACCCATTCCTTTGCTTTGGGCGGGATAGGGAGGGGCATGATTATCTTCATCTGCTTTGGGACCAAAATACCTTGTTTTGGCTTTGGATACTCTATTTGTCATGTACATCTATGCCCATACAAATTTATTATACTAATGTTACTAACATGCACTGTTTTTTTGCCCATCTATTTTGTGCTTACTTAACATGATCTTTTCTTGAGCATCAACCGTTGCCCACGAGTATCTGCTTTTCACTGTCAAACACCTCTTTGTTTTACTCTACGTTTTATCTAAAATATTTTTGTGTATTTTTTTATTTACTTATATGATAATAATAAACTATATTTTAACCTACTGTCCATCTGTGGACTCGTGACTCCATATATGCTTATAGATTATATATATGCTATTTGTAATCTTCTCCACATAATTATAACCATTTGAGGGATATGTGGATCCTCTTGCTTTATGCTTAATATTTGGTTAAACAATTTAAATACTGAATCTATAATTAAGTACAACAACTAAAGTTTTGGGTTCCATTTTTCACCCATCACACGGTCAGTTTGAACTGCTACTAGCCAGAATTAACTGAATAGGTTTAGGCTTTGTTTTACATTTGTAAAGAAGCATATGTAGTGTAAACAGTTTTGTCATTTCTGACTTGTACAGGCCCAGTGTGTTTTGGAGCGTGCACCTGTCGAGCCCACAAGGGTCTGGGGTACTCAGATCTCGGGCGGTCGTGTGCAGGGTGTCACGGATGGTTGATGCCCGAGTCTGTACCCTTGGGTGACAACAAAAAGGGGTATTAACAGGGATAAGAGTTTATAGATAAATGTTGTGATGCCACCTGTAGATACAGTGATGGCACCAGTGCTTCTGAGGCCTCCTGGGGGATGGATGGCAGCAAGGTGTTGTAGATTGAGCAGGGTCCCCCAGGGCAGTGTAGTGTGATGATAGGAATAGGGCAGCGAAGTCTCTGCTGTGAGACTGAAATGTCACAGTTCACCATGAAGGAAACACAGACACTTGCTTGCTCTGCACGGGTCTTTATTCCAGTAACCTGCAGTTTACAGGGTATGCGGTTGTTACAGCCAGGGTAGTGGACTGGGTGGTCCTGGCAGTAGGCAATGTCTGTCCGACGCTCCAGCTAGGTTCCTTCTTTTCTCTTACTCTGTCCTACCTCTGCGCACTCCTTCTTCCTCGCACTGTCCTGCACGAATCCCGCTTACTACCAGGCCTATTGGGTGATAGAGATACTTTTCTTCTCTCTAAGGGGTGCTCAACCCGGTTTGGTGCATCTGGTGGGGACCGTGCGTAGGTCGGGCAGGATCGTGCTCCTAAGAAGCATCGACCACGCTGGTATTTGCAGCTCAAGGATGGACCTCTTCACTGCTTCGGAGCCGGTACCCTGCTTTGAACTGGGCCAGGGTGTTCAGTCACCCTCTGTCTGCCCCTCTCTGTCTGGGCTGCCTTCCTTCACAGCTCCAGCTCCCTATCTTTCTTATCTTTCTTTATTCTTGACTTCCCTGCTTCCTGTGCTCACACTGGTCTAGCCTGAAACTCCTCCCGCCGGGACTAGGTCTTCACAAACATCAGGTTAACCCTTTAGTCCCCTGCTCTAAGTGTGTGAATGCAGATTGAGAGCCTCAGACCTACATTACCTTACCCCATACTCTGTATTGAGTGCAGTACCCCTCTGTAGTGCACTGACTAGTGGGGCGCTACACACCACTCCAGCAATTTTTTTTATTACACTGCTGTAGTGATACTTTAAATGTAAATGATTTAAAGAGAACCTGTCACCCCTCCTAGTGCTTTACAAACTGAAAGCAGCACCTTCAGTAGCGCCTATGCTGTAGTGCCTATGCTGCATTCTGTGCAGCCTATGCTGCATTCTGCACTCTGAAAGAAACACTTTTTAATATTTCCCACCACATTTGTAAATCATTACATTGGCGGTCCGAGGGGGTCTTGTCACTGTGTCCTAACATCTCTGCTGGCCTGGTACTCCCCGCCTCCTCTATGTGTCAGCCGCCTCCTGTTCTCTCTTTGCCCCTTCTCTTCGGTGCCTGAACAGATTCATCTTTGTTCACAAAGGCACACACAGGTCAGCCGGAGTGCGGGGAGACTGGCTGTCATCATTGCCAGAGCCCGCCCTATTATGCTGTGCTGTATGTGACACTTCATGCACAGCCGGTCTCCCCGCACTCCGGCTCAGCTGTGTGCATCTTTGTGAACAAAGATGAATCTGCACAGGTGTCGAAGAGGAGAGGTTCTAACACATAGAGGAGGTGGCGAGGACCGGAGCGGCGATTCATCGAAGTAGGACATAAAAAAATCTCAAAAAACTCACCAAAATTTCACCACTTCTAATACCCATTGCATCTAGCAGGAGGCTGCTGGCTCCTCTGAGAGGTAGCACACGTGTCTGTATACCGGTGCTCAGTCTCCTGCAACCTAAAGCATGGGACGATTGTAGCACTTGCGACCAGCCATGCTGACAGGGAAGAGACTGGTGGCATTTAAAGACATAAGGCTACCATAGGAAGTCAGCCACTCTAGTCCATGTGATACATAGTGTCAGAGCAGCCTATTGGTCACACCCATAGCTATTAGACAAGGCGGGCTGCTCCGCACCAAATACATGCATCACAAGTGGCAGACGCCCCCCAGAGGGCCCAGCCTCAACTGCAAGCAGATAAAAAGATGCAATGAAACACTATAGATAAAAATGCAAGGTGTTTGGTATTTTGGGTCAAAATAGCGTAAGCTCGTAACCCACTGTCAAGGGCCCTCACGCTTACGCGTCCTAACCATATGTTTGTTTAGTGGCTAAACCACTAAACATTTAGCGATTCACCGAAGTAGGACATAAAAAAATCTAATTTATAAACTATAGCACCTGTTACCAGCCATGCTGGTCCTCCTGCTAGATGCAATGGGTATTAGAAGTGGCGAAATTTTGGTGAGTTTTTTGAGGACCGGACCGGCAGCGATGTTAGGACATAGTGACAAGACCCATCAACCACCTAAGTAATGACTTAATTACATAGCAGAAAATATTAAAAAGTGTTTCTTTCGAAGTACAGGGGGAGAGACAAAGTATAGACACCTTCACGGAATACAGCATAGACGCTGCTGAAAGTGCTGCTTTCAGTGTGTAAAGCACTAGGGGGTGGCAGGTTTTCTTTAAACATAAATCCCAGCCTCCTGTTTTATACTCACCTTCTTGAAGCTTCCGCTTTTATCACTGAAGTGGTGCTTTAAAAGGGAGTCTGTCAGCAGAATTTCACACCCTAAACTATTTATATGTGCATATAGCTCTTTCAAAGTCAAATCCAGCAATACCTTTACATGGCCAGTTTCTCCATTATAGAGTGTTTGAATTGATACACAAATGAGAATGAAGAATTATGGCAGATATGAAGCCTCTGTCACTCCAGCTCTATACCTCACCCTTCTTCCTGCATGATTGATGATTCCTTTACCTGAAGTCACACAGGTTAGTAAGTAAGTCAAGCAGGAGGAGGCGGGGAATAGAGGTGGAGTGACAGAGGCTTCAGATCTACAGACTCATTTACAGATCAATTCAAATACTGATTTCTCTGTGATGGAGACGCCGACTGTCCATGTAAAAGTAATGGTGGGCTTATCTTTGGAAGAGCTACAGTACATGCACATATAAATAGTCTGGGAGAGTGAAACCCTGCTGACAGATTTCTTTAATATGGTCTAATGGTTTGCAATTAAGCCCTTCCTAATATGTCAGAAAATGTAATAAAACATTTATAAATTGTCAAGGAAAAAGGAATCTCTGTACACACTGCATCCGCAGAAAGTGTGCCCAGATGTGTGTTGAAAGCTTTAGCCATGGCTAAGGTAGTCAATGACATTTTCTTATTATTCATGCCATCTGAAATGAGTCTCAGTAATCCAGAGAGGAGCCTGTCACTGCTAGCCCATAATTAACAATGAAATTGATGCTGCAGAGCAGTGAACTGGGAAAGGATGAAACCAGGCAATTCAACACAGAAATGCACTTAGAAGGGGTCATCTGGAGCCTCCGTGAGTGGATTTATGTCACCATAATGAGAGAATACGCAGCTGTTTATGGCAGAAAACCACTTCAGTCAACTCACCAGGTCCTTGAGTTTATTCATAACACAGTAATGCTTGATTATAATGAACATTTCCTACATAACCACACACGCAGTACTTGCTGTAAGGTTCAGTATAGAATACAATATTTCTGTATCGTGTAATGAATTTTGAGCCAAGAAGGTAATCACAAAAATTATGCAGCGTGATAAGTGAGAGCAAATCTAACATCACATGGGGCAGTAGTCATGGGCGAGGCAATGCCCTGGAACAGTACATGAAAGATGGGGTCCTGACTGGGTGTGTGGGCTCTTACTACTGAGGCGATCCAAATTGGCAAGTGGCATGATGCTGTTGACTTCGATTGACCAGGAACAGTTCATCAAGGGGGACCAACAATTCATTAAAAGCGTAATTTTGCTGAACAGTAACGTGAATTCAATTAGATAGTGGGAATATATCTTCTCGTATGTTTCTTCATCAACACAAGCTCCATAAACAGTCTCTTACTCCTCCTCACTTGTTACTGTCCTCCCTAGTCCTGCTTGTTTCATCACTACCACACAGCTCAACATCACAGTACAATCAATGAATGACATTCATTCCCTCCTGCATCTTCGCATCTTTTTCTCCTTGTAAAGGAGGAGAGGAATTTCCAGTATTTAGCTACAAGCTTTCAGACACCTTAGGGAGACTTCTTCCCGGGGCACGCACTTCGTCTCACGTATCGTCCTCTCCTGGCCTGTTATTTTTCTGAGTTATAAACTGCTTAGACCCTCATTGCTGAGTGTCCTATTTAAGGACCTGTCTCACTCAGTCTTTTGTACATATACTGCACAAGTCGGAAGGGGGTGTATGGGGTGGACTGATGGGATGAGTTTGCCCTATACACAGCAGATCAAGTCTTTGTGTTTCAGCCATGACCTACCTCTAAAGGTACCGTTA
Source organism: Allobates femoralis (assembly GCA_033576535.1). Classification (NCBI taxonomy): domain Eukaryota; kingdom Metazoa; phylum Chordata; class Amphibia; order Anura; family Aromobatidae; genus Allobates; species Allobates femoralis. The sequence goes on from JARQOC010000011.1 coordinate 83,007,622, forward strand.
CACAGGGACATATCGCCGGCGATATTGCCGGGGATCGCGGGAGCGCGCATCCCTGACAACATCGCCGGTGAGATGTCACACTGAGCAACTTACCGGCGATGTCGCCGGCTAGCTGGCGCGGCTATCGCTCGCTGGGTTGCCCAGCAACCCAGCAAGCGATCACTCGCAATGTTGGATATAGGCGAAATCGCCCGCAACATTGCAGGTTGCCGCGTTACACAGGGCGATCAGGCAGGATCGCCTGAGCAACATCGCCAGGTTTCCCAACATTGTTGGGAAACCTGGCGATGTGACTCAGGCGATTCATCGCCTGATTATCGCCCTGTCACACGAGGCAACTCGCCGGCGATGTCGCCACAACCTGGCCACGCCCCTCAGTTGCCAGCAACATCGCCGGCGATATGTCCCTGTGTGACGGTACCTTAATAGCCACGGGTGATGTGGAGTGTTGCTGCAATTTTTAACCTGTTGAATGCTGCTGTCAAATTCTGACAGTTGCATTAACAGCATGCCGGCGAGTTATTCTATGCACCTATCGGCATGCAGATGATCCCAGATTGGGTTTTTATGACAGCTGGGGGTCTGTTGAAGATCTTAATGTTTGTCTTCATGGAGCCCTTGTGAAACCCTGTCTGTGGTAGGGCTTTAAAAAAGACTGTGGTTTTTTGTACATGCAGCATTACAGTTGTTTTGGAACTCAAGTGATCACAGGTTCAAGGCCCATAAAGACTAACAAATATAGTATAAAGTAAAAAAAGGGTTTATAAATATGAACCCCCTACATTAAAGTTGAAATTACCCCCCTTTTCCCATTACAAGTAAAGATAATACAAAATTTAAAAATATACAAATGTGGCATGACTGAGTCCAAAAAATCTGAACTATAAAAATATAAAAATAGTTAGCTTGATGGCAAACACTGGAAACAGGAAAAAAAAGAAAGAAAAAACACAACAATACTGCATTTTTTGGGTTGCTGCAATGCTACAAAAAAATGCTGCCACATTCATACTTCCTTCGCAAAGATTAACCTGCCCAATTCCAGCCTTGCTGAAGCATCTCCAGATCATCACCGATCCTCCACCAAACTTCACAGTGGGTGCAAGGCACTGTGGCTTGTATGCCTCTCCAGGCCTCCGTCTAACCATTAGACGACTAGGTGTTGGGCAAAGGTGAAAATTAGACTCGTCAGAGAAGATTACCTTACTCCAGTCCTCTATGGTCCAATCCTTATGGTCTTCTTTCAAACTTCAGCCTGGCTTTGCTTCTCATTGATGAAATTATTTTTTTTAGCTTTACATGAATTGAGCCCTGCCTCTAGGAGCCTGTTATGAACTGTTCTTGCCGTGCACTTCACCCCAGCTGCCATTTGCCATTCCTTTTGTAGGTCATTTGTTGTCATCCTGCGGTTCCTGAGTGACATTCGATTAAGATGACGGACATCCTGGTAAGTGGAGAATTGCTTTCGCCCTCTGTCAGTCTGTAGCTTTGTTATTCCCAATGTCTGCTGCTTGATCCTGTTGTAATGGACTGCCGTCTTCGAAATTTGGAGGTGACATGACACTCACTGTATTCCTCTGCTAATAAAGCCAGAATTGAGCCCTTCTTTTTCTCACTCAAGATTTTTCTTTTCGACTCCTTTGGCATGTTTAAAAGTTATTTTTTAATTCAAATTACTTTTGGGCTATTTCTTGCACTTGTTTTGCCATCCAGCTTGTCCTATTGCAAGAGGATTGTGAAGACCACAGCAGTGTTTTTTTTATGCATTACCTCGTTAAATAAGATTTGGTTCAGGTGATGACCTAATCAGAAGCACATTAAGTAGAATGAGGTGTACTTTGGTTGGAATTCAACTGACACTGGAATGGAATGGCTGTCAGACATGTAGAGATGGTGATTTTTAGAAAACTGTGCAGTGGTCTCTTAATTTTTGCCAAAGCTGTATATATTGTGACATAGCGATCACGGACTGGATAGGGGTCAGGCCCGGACTGACAGGCGGGAGATTCTGGACTTCTCCCGATGGGTTGTGGAGTGGGCGGGGCCACAGCGCCCGCTCCTCCAGCCGCAGGCCAACTTTTCAATGATTTTGCAGCGGCCGCCCGCCACCCGCCGACATGCCGGGTCTGGTGAAGGACGCCGGCCGCTACCTCTTGGCACACAGACTCACACCAGTAGGCGGGCGGGCAGCCCTGACAGCGGCTCTTAAGGAGAGCGCAGGCTGTATAGCACGTTCTTTGTGGGCGGAGAGAGCACACACTCTGCTCTCCCGCCCAAGAAACGGATCGCAGCCACCCAGGCTATTACCAAGTGGGCCCGTGTGCAGGCAGTGGAGCTGGCCTGCAGGCAGCAGTCAGCAGCCTGTGACTGTCACAGTCATAGACTGAGTCGCCTCCTCACTCCTCCTGTGATCTGTCTCAGCTGCGGACCCGGGGGCTGCAGTGCGGGACAACAAGCAAAGCTAAGGCAAGATACTTTCACTTTTATCTGTCTGACCTGAGATGTGTGGGGTGGGGGTGGGGCAGGGCAGACTGCTGTGTGTGTATTTGTGTGTGTGTGTGTGTAAGACAGGCAGCTGCGTGTGTATTTGTGTGTCTGTGTGTGAGACATGCTGCTGTGTGTTTGTATGTCTGTGTGCGAGGGCAGGCGCTGTGTGTGTTTGTGTGTCTGTGTGTGAGGACAGTCTGTTGTGTGTGTATTTGTTTGTATGTGTGTGAGGACAGGCTGTTGTGCATGTGTGAGTGTGTATGAGACACTCTGCTGTGTATGTGTGTCTGTGTGTGAGACAGGCCGCTGTGTGTGTATGTGTGTCTGTGTGTGAGACAGGCCACTGTGTGTGTATGTGTGTCTGTGTGTGAGACAGGCCACTGTGTGTGTATGTGTGTCTGTGTGTGAGACAGGCCGCTGTGTGTGTATGTGTGTCTGTGTGTGAGTACAGGCCGCTGTGTGTGTATGTGTGAGGACAGGCCGCTGTGTGTGTATGTGTGAGTGCATGTGAGGACAGGCTGCTGTGTGTGTATGTGTGAGTGTGTGTGAGGACAGGCCGCTGTGTGTGTATGTGTGAGTGCGTGTGAGGACAGGCTGCTCTGTGTGTATGTGTGAGTGTGTGTGAGTACAGGCCGCTGTGTGTGTATGTGTGAGTGTGTGTGAGTACAGGCCGCTGTGTGTGTATGTGTGAGGACAGGCCGCTGTGTGTGTATGTGTGTGTGTGAGTACAGGCCGCTGTGTGTGTATGTGTGAGTGTGTGTGAGTACAGGCCGCTGTGTGTGTATGTGTGAGGACAGGCCGCTGTGTGTGTATGTGTGAGTACAGGCCGCTGTGTGTGTATGTGTGAGGACAGGCCGCTGTGTGTGTATGTGTGAGTGTGTGTGAGTACAGGCCGCTGTGTGTGTATGTGTGAGTGTGTGTGAGTACAGGCCGCTGTGTGTGTATGTGTGAGGACAGGCCGCTGTGTGTGTATGTGTGAGTGTGTGTGAGTACAGGCCGCTGTGTGTGTATGTGTGAGTGCGTGTGAGGACAGGCCGCTGTGTGTGTATGTGTGAGTGTGTGTGAGGACAGGCCGCTGTGTGTGTATGTGTGAGTGTGTGTGAGTACAGGCCGCTGTGTGTGTATGTGTGAGGACAGGCCGCTGTGTGTGTATGTGTGAGTGTGTGTGAGTACAGGCCACTGTGTGTGTATGTGTGAGTGCATGTGAGGACAGGCCACTGTGTGTGTGTGAGTGTGTGTGAGAGGCTGCTTTGTGTATTTGTGTGTGTCTGTGTGTGAGGACAGGCTGCTGTGTATGTGTGAGTGTGTTTGAGACAGGCTGTTGTGTGTGTATTTGTGTGTGTGTGAGGACAGGTCGCTGTGTGTATGTGTGAGTGTGTGTGAGGACAGGCTGCTGTGTATGTATGTCTGAGTGTGTGTGAGGACAGGCCGCTGTGTGTGTGTCTGTGTGTGAGGACAGGCTGCATGTGTGTGTTTGAGGACAGGCTGTTCCATGTGTGTGGGGACCGGGGCAGGTTGCTGTGTGTGTGTGTGAGGACTGGCTTCTGTGTGTGGTGGTCAGGGCAGGCTGCTGCATGTGTGTGGGGCCGGGGCAGGCTGTTACATGCGTGTGGGGTCCTGGGCAGGCGCTACGTGCGAGTGGGGGCTGAGGCAGGCAGCTACATGCATGTGGGGGCCGGGTCAGGCAGCTGTGTGTGTAGGGGCCAGGGCAGGCTGCTACGTGTGTGTGGGGGCTGGGGCAGACTGCTACATGTGTGTGTGGGGGGCCGAGACAGACTGCTGCATGTGTGTGGGGGCTGGATCAGGCTGCTACATTTGTGTGGTTGACTGGGTAGGCTGGTGCATGTGTGTGGGGGCTGTGGCAGGCTGCTACGTGTGTGTGTGTGTGTGTGTGTGTGTGTGTGAGAGGGCAGGCTGCATGTGCGTATGTGTGTAATCCTCAGTATCTGTATTATTCTGTATATATACACTGCACAGTACCACTTCTCCTGTCCTGTATACTGGGTGTAATCCTCAGTATCTCTATTATTCTCTATATATACACTGCACAGTACCACTTCTCCTGTCCTGTATACTGAGTGTAATCCTCAGTATCTGTATTATTCTGTATATATACACTGCACAGTACCACTTCTCCTGTCCTGTATACTGGGTGTAATCCTCAGTATCTGTATTATTCTGTGTATATACACTGCACAGTACCACTTCTCCTGTCCTGTATACTGGGTGTAATCCTCAGTATCTGTATTATTCTGTATATATACACTGCACAGTACCACTTCTCCTGTGCTGTATACTGGGTGTAATCCTCAGTATCTGTATTATTCTGTATATATACACTGCACAGTACTTCTCCTGTGCTGTATACTGGGTGTAATCCTCAGTATCTGTATTATTCTGTATATATACACTGCACAGTACCACTTCTCCTGTCCTGTATACTGGGTGTAATCCTCAGTATCTGTATTATTCTGTATATATACACTGCACAGTACCACTTCTCCTGTGCTGTATACTGGGTGTAATCCTCAGTATCTGTATTATTCTGTATATATACACTGTACAGTACCACTTCTCCTGTCCTGTATACTGGGTGTAATCCTCAGTATCTGTATTATTCTGTATATATACACTGTACAGTACCACTTCTCCTGTCCTTTTTTCAGAGAGGTGGTTTTGAACTTTGATTTTCAGCATTTAAATGTTGCTTAATTTGATTATCCCTAATATGGAGTCATCACTTCCTTTCTGTACAGGTGATGACTTTCCCTTCACTGTGTATCTGACTGCTGGGACTCCACAATCCTGAGAAATGTGGCTTTGTGGATCACCATGTGAATGGAGATGTGGTAGATTGTACACTCTGCTGCACCATTCACATGTGGCTCTTCAAATAACTCCTTTAAGAAAGTGATGAGGCCACGGCAACTTAAAGGGAATCTGTCCGCTCCATAAAGCCCCCAGACTATCACTACCTGTCCCTGCACCTTCCTATTACTACTGTAACTATCCCTTTCTGTGCTAAATGTGCCCTGTGACTGTGTAATAAAAGCTTTTTATCACTCACTCATTAGTATGATAATGAACAGGGGGCTACCATTGCTAGACCCCCTGGGCGTTCTCTCTGTGTCCCATGGCCGCCTCCTGTATAGTCTATCATGCTCCGATGGGCGTGATGTTGACATCCAAATGTGCACCCCCGGCCCCCAGCCTGGCTAGCTCCGCTCTGCAGAATGGTGGGTATGACGCCGAGTGTTGTAATTTCCAGTACTCATCCACAGAGCTGCGCATTGCGCATGCTCTGTGGAGCATATTATGTTAGCTCATCACAGATATCATCACAGATGAGCTGACGTAATGTGCTTCGTAGAGCATGCGTACTGTGCAGCCTGAAGTCCAGCCTGCAGAGTGCCGGAAATGATGCGTTTGAGTGATAAAAAGCTTTTATTACGCAGACACAGGGCACATTTAGCACAGAAAGGATAGTTAGAGAAGTAATAGGAAGATGCAGGGGCAGGTAGTGATAGCCTGGGGGGCCTAATGGAAGTGACAGGTTCTCTTTAAAAGCAAACTTCAATGATCGGGGCTAATGGGTGATATAGTGTGTGGGCTGGTGGGGTTTGTTTTCCAGGGCTGCTTTCTGGTCCCAGTCCGGCCCTGATCGGGGTACCCTCACTTGGCAGCGATATTCAGCATTCAGATATTCAGCATACCAATCACTATACAATAGGGTACTCACTCGTTGGCTGCAGGATAGAGGTACACAGGCTCGCATTTCACATAAGAAGTCCATTCAGTTTATTTGGCTTCATTTACTGACTCCAAATGTATGCCTTCCTTGGCTTTACAGGCAATGCAATACACCACAGTGTTACAGACCATTAACTCCTGGTTTGGATACACTTCTTCTGACGTATCCCAGCCTCTATTCACTCGGGGTCCTGTTGTCAGTCCACACAGGGCCCCTGGGAGACTGTTTGTTACACAGTGGCGGGCTTCTGTTCCCAGCCCTCCAACCTGCAGGTCCTCTATATCTCACTCTCTGGCAGTCTCCCACATGTCAAACACAAACTCCATTAAACATCCTGAGACACACCCACATCTCCAGCAAATTGCAAGCTTTACGCTTGCAATGCTGTTAGGCAGACTGTGGCTTCAGGTACAGGTGAGACATTCATAAAAACATTGCAGCAGACGTCTGACTGTGCGAAACATACTGGCCATGTATAATGCTGCCATTCACTACATCACAATATACTGTATATACATATATGTATATATATATATATATGTTATATATATATATATATATATATATATATATATATATATATACTAGCTGTATTACCCGGCTTCGCCCGGGTTAATAACTGCTGTTAACAAAATAGAATGTGTTAACAAAAATGTATTCAGCACACAAAAACCACAAAACAAATCGATAGAAATGTAATTATTAAAAGGCAAAAACTAAGCTAATAGAAGCATTTCACAACATATATTTCAACACCACGGATATTCCACAGTTTCTATATCCTCTCACATAGAGGTAATGTGACTGATATCAGCCTTTCCACCAACACGCCCTAACTGACATCCTATTACCTCACAGACATCCTATTACCTCACAGACGCTTTACTGAGAATGTCCTTTGTTGTCTATATTAACCAATCAGCGCTCAGATTAACAGTAGCAAAATAGAAGCTGAGCTGTGATTGGTTGCTATTGGCAGCCTGATAAATCCCCAGGCAACAGGAAACCCTCCCCCCTGACAGTATATATTAGCTCACACATACACATAATAGACAGGTCATGTGACTGACAGCTGCCGTATTTCCTATACGGTACATTTGTTTCTCTTGTAGTTTTGCTGCTTATTAATCAGATTTTTATTGTTGAAGGATAATACCAGACTTGTGTGTGTTTTAGGGCGATTATGTGGCGAGGTTGGTGTATGTGTGGTGAAATGTGTGCTGAGGGTGGTATATGTGTTCAAGCACGTGGTAGTGTGAGGCGCATTGTGTGTGTGTTCATATCCCCGTGTGTGGTGAGTATCCTATCTCGGGGCCCCACCTTAGCAACTATATGGTGTATACTCTTTCGCGGCATCGCTCTCATTCTTTAAGTCCCCCTTGTTCACATATGGTAGCTGTCAATTTGCCTACAACACATTTCCTTTCACTTTTCCCCATTATGTAGATAGGGCCAAAATTGTTTGGTGAACTGGAACGCTAAGGGTTAAAATTTCGCCTCACAACATAGCCTATGACGCCCCCGGGGTCCAGACGTGTGACTGTGCAAAATTTTGTGGCTATAGCTGACAGCTGTCGATTTTCCTCCAACACTTTTCCATTCACTTTTTCCCCATTATGTAGATAGGGGCAAAATTGTTTGGTGAACTGGAACGCGCGGGGTTAAAATTTCGCCTCACAACATAGCCGATGACGCTCCCGGGTTCCAGACGTGTGATTGTGCAAAATTTTGTGGCTATAGCTGACAGCTGTCGATTTTCCTCCAACACTTTTCCATTCACTTTTTCCCCATTATGTAGATAGGGGCAAAATTGTTTGGTGAACTGGAACGCGCGGGGTTAAAATTTCGCCTCACAACATAGCCTATGACGCTCTCGGGGTCCAGACGTGTGACTGTGCAAAATTTTGTGGCTGTAGTTGCGACGGTGTAGATGCCAATCCCGGACATACATACATACACACATACATACATACACACACACATTCAGCTTTATATATTAAATGAGCACCCCCATATAACCCTCTATATACAGCATGAACCCTCACATTGCCTCCTATATTCAGTGTGGGCCCCCCCACATAGTCTCCTATACACAGTATATGTCCCCACATAGCCCTTCTATATACAGTATGAGCCCCCACATTGCCCTCCTATATACAGGCACACTACTCACACACAGGGGTGGACATATCATTGGTGCAGCCTGTGCAGCCGCACAAGGTTGCAAGAGGTAAGGGGGCCCATTTCCACTTCCAAAGCAGGTAGAATTGTGCATCATCATTAGCTCCTGGGTGTGTAGAGGGTCCATATATTGTGCTCACACACATAGAAAAAAAACACAGCACATACCTTATTCCCATTCCCTCGGCACTCTGCTTCAGTGTCTAGTGCACTGACTTTCCCCACTCGAAATGTGATGAAGTGACATCATTGTGTCTGCTGTCTCAGTCGTACACTGTGATTAGTGGAAGGAGCCAAAGTTGAAATCAGGATGCGGGCAGTGGAGGGCACGTTGTGGCCTATGGACCACTGTTTTCAGTAATTTGGCTGTCTTGGTCCCTTGAGCCTATTGGAACAGCCAGAAGGCTGGATGTGGACTGTGGGCTGCACTTTACCTAAGCCTGGTTTAGATGAATATTCTGCGATAAGCTTTTTGTGAAGGATTTCATATGTCAGATGAAATGGAATGGCACATGTACAAATATCTATCATTATCCATAATAACTATTTCTCTCACCTTGATTTGATAGTAATGTCATTTTGATTCATCAGTTTAGAAAGGGCATTCCTTTCTTGGATGGATAAATTAGACTCAACGGGCGCATGTTTGGGATCAGTTCTCTGTATCCCCTCAGTAACTAGTTTAGAAAAGATGTCAATACTACTAATACTACTAAAGTCACTATGGGGGGCAGGGGAGAACTCTTTAATTGTGCTTTTTTAATTTTAAAGTTCAGTGAATGGACCTTCTTCAAGTCATCTTTGGCCCTCAATGAGGTCGCTAAGAAGTAGCACAACAGGAGGAACTTCCAGGGATAATTTTGACTGTTGACACTTAGAAATATCATTGCTTATAGTATGACATTTAAGGTGTCAACCTCCATGGTAAGTAAGGGATAGCTAGGGATAACCAGGAATAGCATTATAGAGCATTTGGTTAATTTTCTTCCTTGTTTTTCCATTCTTTAGCTATATTTTTGCTGCACTTGTTTGAAATGTGTTGTATTTATTTGGTGTACTTGCATATGGAAACTAGAAGATGATGCCACGGTCCACGCTGCTCAAGTCCAAAAAAACTCACATGAGAGTCAGAGTTTCATAAAGCAGATTCTCATTCTTTATTCTTCTTACTCCAACGCGTTTCGGTGCCCCACCTGGAACCTTCCTCAGATCCATGTGTGAGTGGTCGGTGGACGTCTTGCCGCAGCTTGGAGTACTGATGCTCTTCAAACAAGTTGTGGGGATCACAACTGTATAAGGTGAGTGGATCCATAGCACCACCTTAATATCTTGTAGTGTCTCTAGTGATAGGGCACTATTGCGCCTCTTGTCCCCCACCCCTCTTGTATTTATGCATATAGAAACTACATGCTTTGCTACCTGGTTTACACCTATTTTAATGATTTAGTGCTTTTTAATGAATACCTAATAAACATTCATTCTTTTAGTTGAATTTTGCTCTTTTTGTCCCAACATTTTTTTAAACCGATAACATGACAGTAAAGTTAATAACATAACTTTCTTATTTCTTTCAATTGTTATTTTATTGAAAATGAGATAAACATACAATCCAAAACATTGGACTAACATTAAATCGAATCTGAATCAATAATAATAAACTTTCATTACAAAATCTTAAATTTTACTCAAATTAGTTGATGCCAAAATAAAGACATCAAAAACGACTACATTCAGTATTTTGTATGACCTCCATAGTTTTTAAGGACAACACCACTTAGTCTACTACACATGAAATTGTTATGCACGTTCCTCACTCATGTACGCATCTACTGATCGATCTTGGGTTGACTGAGAACAGGAGCCTTAAAGAAAGCTGCCTTGAGAGCAGAAAAAGCATTTACATTATACGACTCTCTTAAATAAAGTTTGGAAGACTAGACAATTGGTTAAAAGGTCACATATAAGGGAAAAATGGTAAAGATTATGAACTGTGATTGTATTCATCTCTCAAATTATTCACACATGAAAGCAACTCTACTTTTTTCTTTACAAAAAACAACCCTCCGGTGACTGACTGGAGATGTAGAGGGCCATATATGACCCTTAGCCAGACTCTTTTGAATACAATCTTTGCCTTTCAGGCAAAGGAAGGCTAAACATACAAAAACAAAAAGGCTAAACAAAGAAAAACAAAAAGGTTAAACAAAGAAAAACAAAATTTAAGCATTTCGACTCCTGGCATGAACTTGGTATCACAATCATATGGCCTATGCAGCGGAACAGGATCACACGACTCTAATCTTCTGAGTCTCCAAATTGATCACAGGATTATGCTTAATGAACCATGGTAGGTATAACGGCACCTTTCTTGATAGATAAGGAAAAACTATAAACAAAATGGAATCAACATGTAACACTCCTACTTTCATAAAAATTGACACTTCAGTGAGGAAGTAAAAACTCTAAAGGTACCTTCACACACAGCAATTTTGCTAGGCAATTTCACTGGCAATTTGCTGGTTGCAGTGAAATCATGGACACATTGCGACGTTTGTAGCAACAAAATAAAACAATGTGTCCATGATTTCACTGCAAACAGCAAATTGCCAGTGAAATTGCCTAGCAAAATTGCTGTGTGTGTGAAGGTACCTTAATGCCACCCAATAAGGGTAGCAATCCTTGTAGTTATAATTGACTCTTTAACAAGCCTTTTAATATGACTTAGGATTGTGTCAGATGAGAACCCCAAACTGCAGATGCTGCATTTCAGGGTGACTGCCCCTCATCAGTGCAGTGTGTGGGAGTCCTGATCTGGCTGTATGAGAGGCTGAGACGAGGTCTGGGGAACTAGTTTTTCTCCTTATGGAGAGGAATCTGCCTGCTTACATAAGGAGACAGATAAGCTGATAAGGAGACTTATAGCCGCAATGCTCCTCTGGGAAATATGTAAATTGTCACTTCAGTGAGGAAGTGAAAAACTCTAATGCCACCCAATAAGGGTAGCAATCCTTGTAGTTATAATCGACTCTTTAACAAGCCTTTTAATATGACTTAGGATTTGTGCCAGATCAGAACCCCAAACAGCAGACGCTGCGTTTCGGGGTGACTGCCCCTCATCAGTGCAGTGTGTGGGAGTTCATTAGAGTTGTATTTCTGAAGAAAAACAGGGTGAAAATTATTCAAAGTGGCGGCTTTGGAGTGGTGTCCGGGGGCTGAAGGAGACTGGCTGTGGGCTGCAGAGGCAGTCGTGGTCACGTGCCCCCGCTCATTATGCTCATGTAATATAATATGGACTGCATCCGCTGTCCATCACTTCAGTGCTGAAGCCACGCCAAGATATGGACAGGGGAGTGGCGCATATTACATGTGCCTACAGTCACCCCCCATTGTATGGCCCCCCCATGCTGCTGTCCACACTAAAATAATAGACGCTGTGAACTTACCCTCTGCCGCTGCCCTCCGTTGCTCCCTGCTTGTTGCACTCCCTGAGTCCTGTCTGTGCGTGCCATCATCCTGTCATGTGATTGGCACAGCACACTGATGTCATCACTGTGCGCCTCAGTCACATGATCCAATGCATAGGACAGATGCAGGAAGTCACCGCTGAGCTGGGAGCAAGGAGTGAGCAATGGAGGGTTAGTAACAGCATTTATTATTTTAGTGTGGGCAGCAGCATGGGGGGCCATTCACCCTCTAAATTGTAAAGTGCTGCGGAATATATTGGCACTATATAAATAAAAATTATTATTATTGTTATTATCACAGGGAGGCTATGTGCCATCACAGGGGGGCTATGTGCCAGCACAGTATATATATATATATATATACCAGGATGAGGTACATATATGATTTGTAAAACGGACACTGGCATTATAGGTCGGATCCCATTTAACATTAAAAATTTTTTTTTCTCTTTTCCTTTACAAATTTGGGGTGCGTCTTATAAAGCAAAAAATACGGTAAGTAGCTAATGATATTAAAAAGGAAAAAGGACCCACACATTTATTATTACCGGTAGTTCTTTAAACATATGCAATAATTATTTTTTGTAATTACAAATCTTGTTGACCTTTGCTAGTCACAATCTTGAAGATAGATACCATATATAAAAATAGAAGGCTTCAGGTTTCTTTTGTTTGCTATAGATAATTTTAATACTTGCTTCCTATTCATGTTGAAAAAAATCATGAATGGTTTGTATGATGTTAAATAGATTACCAAGCAATATTCCAGAGAGTGCCAGAAAAAGAATCAAGCCTTTCATGGTAACCAGTGTATACACAAACATTACATCATCTCCTGCTATTCGGTCAATACCATATCAAACACATACACAATGAGGAGATGTAAAATATTGATCCAAACCCACTCTGGCTTTATACCTTGTCCTGGCCTGGGAAAAACATTAAGTATACTTTTCTGAAGTGATGTCTCTCGTTTTCTGCTGTCTTTGATCATCTGACAGCCTTCTAACCGTTGGATGCTTTGGGCTCACTAATATAATTGATCTTTCAATCTTACCCATTATGGAAGAATTGATTTAACCTATCGATTGCTAGACAGTGTTAAAAACTCAGGCTAAGGCAAATTTTCCTTATGCCAATACGCAGTGAAAAGATCAAGAGCGTTGCATACAAGTGCATGCTGATTTAACTTTGATTACATGTACATCATCATGTTTCCAAACATTATTTTTATTTATTTGCAGGGCTTATCCTACTTATAGATTTTAAAAAATATATGGACAATCTTCATTTAGATGAAGCTGGTATGTGACGGCTGCTGCCAATTAGTGTCTGTAGTTCTAATGCCCCAACTGGGGAATCACACAGATATCCCACCTCTGTCACCAACTTGTCACAAACAGCACTGTTAGACCAGTTACTGCAGAACTCACAGTGAGTGTACAGTATATACACAACCGATTCCAACTCGTGGAATATTTACATTCCTCAGCATAATCACTGCCCAGCTCCACAATAATCCAAGAACACTATTAGCTGCCACCACCAATCGTTTATACAGATGGATTGGAACAGTGTTAAAGGCTGCATATGACTTCCAGGATGCGATTTATAGACCAGAGGGTAAGAATCTATTAAATTTTATAGATTTAATCCGAAAATTAGGCAGCGTTTATAAAAATATACAAAAGATGTTACAAAGGGGACAAAACAATACAGTATATACAATTACATAAAATAAAAGGGATAATCAAAAATAATTACAAAACTTGATGTCACTGCAATGGCTTTAGGTTTATGAAGGGAAGGAAACGTGGAACAATCTTAAATGCCGATGTACCTTCCTGGCATTGAACATTGACCATAATCTAGCATTTGCTTTTATTAACACAAGTTACACCCACATACCTTCCCTCTGGTGACTTATGGCAAATCATAGGATGTGGCTACATTTTCCAGAAAATTCCGAAATCTTAAACTTCTAGTATATCTTCGCCCCTGGAGGTCCTAGGCAGAAGATTTTGTGATCATGTTTCCTATCATGATTTTATCTTTCTGTAGCTATGAAATATGGTATAAATAGCATAATCCATTTAGCCTATATCACTTTGGGACTGATGCTCAGGCCGAACAATTATGAAAAAAATGTGCATTACGTTAGTCATTCTGTCGCCACTCTGAAAAAATATATTTTACATTATTGTAGGATCTGTACAATCCTAATATTCATTACTGACCACTGGTGCAGAAAAGTGTGTGACAATCTTTAGAAATGCAGCTGTTCTTTTCCTCTGTGTAAACAAACTTCAGAATGGTTATCTTTCCTTAAATATTCCTCAGGGAAAATTACCTGCCCCCAGCAGGGGTCCTATCCGAACTGTAGGGTTATCTCCCTCATTCTTCCCACAGTTATAGTTAATCTCTTTCATTGCTTGTTTCCCAAAAGAGATGGTCAGTTGCATAGAAGTCATGTGGTGTGTTAAGGGGCCTTCACACGCGTCAATATCGCTGTCAATGTCGCTGCTGCGCGTGACGTTACAGCGATATTAACGCGTATGACATGCTGAATCAACCAGCGATAATTCGCTGGTTGATCATCGCCAGGTTTTTGGACTGGACCGAAAACCTGGCGATGGTCGCCCGGTGTACACGGAGCATCGCTGCGTGTGACACCGGGAGACACGATCAGCCAGCTCCCAGCGCCTCTTAGGAAGTGCTGGGAGCTGGTATCCAGGGTAAACTGCGGGTAACTAGGCAGCGCGCGCTGCCTAGATACCCGATGTATACCTTAGTTACTAGCCTTCTCCGCTCATCTGCTGGTATCTAAGGTACACAGCGGTTAACTAGGGACCCTAGGTACCCGCTGTGTACCTTAGATACCAGCCGGTGAGCGGAGAAGGCTGGTAACTAAGGCATACATCGGGTATCTAGGCAGCGCGCTCTGCCTAGCTACCCGCAGTTTACCCTGGATACCAGCCTGCAGACATCGTGAAAACGATATTTAAATCATTTCCACGATGTCGCTGGTAAAATGATCGCTGGTTAGTCTGCCTGTGTGACAGCTCACCAGCGATCATCCGTCAATGTCGCCAGCGATCAGATCACTGGCGACATTGAGATGTGTGGCACCGGCTTTAGATTATAGACTCTAGCTCCTCCTCAATTCTAATTAATCCCATATGTTCAATGTAGGGTGAATATGACTTTTCTCTACAGATAGGACATTACATTTTGCTGCTTTGATTGCAGCCGCACTGAATTGCAATGCTCATTTATTGCAATACAGTGCAGCTGTCAGAGCTGCACTGTCAGAAGCTTCAGGGACCATGCTGCAGGCATGATCCCTGAGGCTTGCCATAGTCTGGTGACCCATAAGTTGTCATGATGATCTATGGAAACCATGGCAATGGTTGGGCCCTTGTGATTGCACTGATCAGAATGGCCTAAGGGCCACAATCAATATCATGACAGAGCGGCTCTGACAGCTGCACTGTATTGTAATGATCAAGCATTGCAATACAGTGCAGCTGCGATCAGAGCTGTAAAAGGTGATGTCCCATAAAGGGATTAAGTAAAACAGTAGAAGAAAAATGTAAAAACATTTAAAAAAAAAGCTGAAAATAAAGAACAAAAAAAATAATACTGTTCCAATAAATAGTTATATTTATATAAAGAAACAAACAAAAAACCCTACACATATTTGGTATCGCTGTGTCTGTAACAATCTGCTTTTTAAAACTGTCACACAAATTAACCTCTTCAGTAAACCCTGTAAAGAAAAAATGTTCCAAAAACTAATTATTTTCAACATACAGCTGACAAAAACAGTAAAATAAAACGCTATCAAAAAGTCATATCTAAATAAAAATAGCACCACAAAAAAATTCATCATTACTTGCAAAAAACAGGCCACCATTTAGCTCCATCAGTGAAAAACTAAAAAAGCAATAGCTCTTAGAATTCAGAAATGCAAGAACTTTTTATTTTCTATAAAATAGTGTTTATGGTGTAAAAGCGGCAAAACATAAAAAACATTATATAAATGTGGTATCGCTGTACTGACCAGGAGAATAAAGCTGTCTTACCTCTCTTACGACATGGTGAACAGTGTATAAAAAAACAAATATAAGAAAAGAAATCCTGAATTGCTGTTTCTTCCTGATTCTGCCTCACAAAAAGTGGAATAGAAAGTGATCAAAAATATTATGTGGCCCAAAATGGTACCAATAAAAACTCCAAATCAAAAAATTATAGCCTTAAAAATTCAGTGATGCAAAAACTTTACTCATTAAAAAAGCGTTTTTAGTATGACAGTGGCCAAAACCTAAAAAACGTAAAATAACTAACGTATTTTTCGGATTATAAAACGCACTTTTGTTCCTCCAAATTTTTCGGGAAAGTGGGGGGTGCGTTTTATAATCCGAAGTTACTAGCTGTGATGTGGGGGGTGGTTCTGGAGCAGTGTCCAGGAGCTGGAGTTGGCTGACTGTGGGCTGGAGAGGCACCCCGTGATCACGTGCCCCCCTTATTATACTCACATAATATGCACTGCATCACACTGTCCATCTCTCAGTGCTGAAACCGCTCTGAGGGATGGACTGGGGGAGATGTGCATATTATATAAACTTGCTATCACCACCCCCATCCTGCACTCACCCCGTTGATTTTGGATATGCCCCCCATCATTCTATATGTCCCCATGCTGACGCACACAGTAAAATAATAAACGCTGTATAATTTACCCTCCATTGCTCTGTGCTCACAGCTCGCCGCCTCTGTCCTGTCTCTCTGTTGCTCGGTATCCAATTATGTGATAGGGGCCCACAGCAATGACGTCATTGCTGTGGGTCCTGGTCACATGATCGGATGCCAGGCACAGAGACAGGAAGAAAGTGGTGAGCTGTGAGCACAGAGTGGTGGAGTGTTTATTATTTTACTGAGTGTGCCAGTATGGGGATATAAGGAGTGATGGGGGCATATCCAGAATGGAGTGAGTGAGTACAGGACGAGGGGGCCATGTCCAGAATAGGGGGGATGTACCATCACTGGCGGCCATATCCAGAATGGGGGGGCTTGTACAATCACTGGGAACCATGTCTAGGATGGGGGGCTGAGTACCAGCATGGGGGCTATGTACACTAGTGGCCAAAATTGAGGCAATACCTGCAGTTTTTCGCCATCATCAATATTTAGTTAATATTTTCACTGACATACTTGAACACATGCCCTCTTCTGCGATATGTACCGTATATACTCGTGTATAAGCCAAACCCGTGTATAAGCCGACCCCCCTACTTTTGCCCCCAAAACCTGGGAAAACCTATTGACTCGTGTATAAGCCGAGGGTGGGCCCCAGCACAGGTATACAGCCCCCAGCAGTGTGGTATACAGGCCTCCCCAGTGGTAGTATACAGCAGCCTCCCCAGTGGTATGCAGGCCCCAGCAGTATATACAGCAGCCCCAGTGGTATACAGCAGCCCTTAGGTAGTACACAGCAGCCCCAGGGGTATACACATCAGCCCCAGGGGTATACACATCAGGCCCAGGGGTGTACACATCAGGCCCAGGGGTGTACACAGCAGCCCCAGGGGTGTACACAGCAGCCCCAGGGGTGTACACAGCAGCCCCAGGGGTGTACACAGCAGCCCCAGGGGTAGTACACAGCAGCCCCAGGGGTAGTACACAGCAGCCCCAGGGGTAGTACACAGCAGCCCCAGGGGTAGTACACAGCAGCCCCAGGGGTAGTACACAGCAGCCCCAGGGGTAATACACAGCAGCCCCAGGTGTAGTACACAGCAGCCCCAGGGGTAATACACAGCAGCCCCAGGGGTAGTACACAGCAGCCCCAGGGGTAATACACAGCAGCCCCAGGGGTAGTACACAGCAGCCCCAGGGGTACTACACAGCAGCCCCAGGGGTAGTACACAGCAGCCCCAGGGGTAGTACACAGCAGCCCCAGGGGTAGTACACAGCAGCCCCAGGGGTAATACACAGCAGCCCAGGGGTAATACACAGCAGCCCCAGGGGTAATACACAGCAGCCCCAGGGGTAATACACAGCAGCCCCAGGGGTAATACACAGCAGCCCAGGGGTAATACACAGCAGCCCCAGGGGTAGTACACAGCAGCCCCAGGGGTAGTACACAGCAGCCCCAGGGGTAGTACACAGCAGCCCCAGGGGTAGTACACAGCAGCCCAAGGGGTAGTACACAGCAGCCCCAGGGGTAGTACACAGCAGCCCCAGGGGTAGTACACAGCAGCCCCAGGGGTAGTACACAGCAGTCCCAGGGGTAGTACACAGCAGTCCCAGGGGTAGTACACAGCAGCCCCAGGGGTAATACACAGCAGCCCCAGGGGTAGTACACAGCAGCCCCAGGGGTAGTACACAGCAGCCCCAGGGGTAGTACACAGCAGCCCCAGGGGTAGTACACAGCAGCCCCAGGGGTAGTACACAGCAGCCCCAGGGGTAGTACGCAGCAGCCCCAGGTCCCCCTCACTGTTTGGCGCCCCCACCGCTGCGCTCATACATTACCGGTCTAGCAGCTGTCATCCTCCGGTGGCAGATCGCGGCTTCCGGCTCCGGCTTCCATCTTCTTCTGTGTCTTCCTGCATTGTGACCGGGGCGCATCGCGATGACGTCATCGCGACGCCGGCCGGTCATGTGACATGCAGGAAGACACAGAAGAAGATGGAAGCCGGAGCCGGGAGCCGCGATCTGCCACCGGAGGATGACAGCTGCTAGACCGGTAATGTATGAGCGCAGCGGTGGGGGCGCCAAACAGTGAGGGGGACCTGGGGCTGCTGCGTACTACCCCATGAGATTTTTTTTTTTTTTATATACCGTATATACTCGCGTATAAGCCGAGGGGAGACTTTTCAGCCCAATTTTTGGGCTGAAAAACTCGGCTTATACGCGAGTATATACGGTATTCTTTGTTTGCTTATAGTGACCTGGGTGTGATGTTAGACCTACATTGTGCGATTAAAAGGTGTTTTTTATATTTTACAGCCAGTTTGTTACCAAAATGTAAGCAATTACATGTTTTTATTCTGTTATACTGTCTCTTAATTTTATGATATAAAATTGACACGCATTTGCTTAACATTTATTTCACATGCAGCATTAATGACTGCATCTTTGTAGGGTACCTAGCTAATAAAAATTAAGCTGTGATTTAATGTAATTAACTATGAATTACATTTGCGATTTAACAGTGTGATATAATGACATATTAAGTGATTTTCACCATTTTTTCATTTAAATGTCAGATTTTTTAAATGGCCAGCAGTATTAGACTGGAGTGGTCACCTAATGGCCACTTTACACGTCCTGATATCGGCGTCCAACTCCGATAAAAAGTCACGTGGTTCGTGCGTTGGCCCCGATATCGTTCTTGCGTTGTATGGTGTAAATGTCCAATACGATGCAAGAACGATGCGAAAACGATATCGGGGAAGAAATGAGCAGGCTCTCCAACGGCCCGATATTGGATGGACGATGAGGCCGGATTGTGCTCTGTGAAAGCCCAACAACGATTTAGAGTACAATTTCCCCTATTCTCTCCCATGTTAAATAGTCGTTCCTGGGTCGGCCGTACAAGGGGGCGTACACATCACAGTTGCGTTGCCTGCCGATATCGCGCTGTGTAACATCTCCTATGCGATCTTGGAATTCTGCTCAAAAAATGCGCGCTCCTGTGTCGTTGTATCCATCATCGGACCGATGTTGGGACGTGTAAAGTGGCCATAAGAAGAGAGCCAAAGCTGTCACTTCAAGAGAAAAAGGGAACAGTTACCAGGAAATTGCAGCACAAATTGGAAACGGGATCTCACTGGCCAGTGTTCTCAAAGTGTGTAAGCAGTTTCAAGAGGCTGGTTCGATAAAGACTAAGAGAAAGGAAGAAGGCTATAACTCCTCAGACTGATAGAATAATTGCTAGAATCACCCTAGATAGCAGGAAATCAACTGCTGTTGACATCAACAAGGAGCTTGTCAACACTGGAGTGACAGTGTCTGATCGGATGGTTCGACGATGATTGGTAAACGGGTAAACACGGGGCTAAGAGCCAGAATACCATGTAAAAACCTATTTTTGAATGCCTCACAGCATCAGAAATGTCTGCAGTGGGCGGTAAAAGCATTCTAAATGGACCATTGAACAATGGAGAAATGTTTTATGGAGCAATGAGACATGCATATCCATCTTTGGCAATAACGGTGTCCGTTAGGTTCGATGGCGACCTGGAGAGGATTGCATACCAGAGTGTACAGTACCCACCATGAAGCATCCTCTGAGTGTTATGGTATGGGGCTGCATGTCGAGAGATGTGTTCGTACCTCTGCAGGGATTGCCACAGGATCACCTTGGTACACACAGCATACAATACCTTCCACCCCATGCCTGAAGGGGGAGCTCTACTTGTTGCCTTAAGCAATATCCCCTTTAAAGATCCAGGTCTGAGGGAGGAGTCAGTGAGTTCAGTCAGTCGAGCTCAGTAAGTAAGAACAGTTCAGTCAGACAGCTAGGAATTCAGTAAGGAACTGAAAGGAGCTGGTTGTTGGGACCAAGCCAGGCCCAGAACCAAGAAAGACTGATCTGAGCTGTGCAATGCCCTAGGGAGAGGGACGGAGGCCAGTGGAAGAGTTAGGAAGAACAGAAGAAGGGAACATACAGTCATGGCCAAAAGTATTGACACCCCTGCAATTCTGTCAGATAATACTCAGTTCCTTCCTGAAAATGCTTGCAATCACAAATTCCTTGGTATTATTATCTTCATTTAATTTGTCTTCAATGAAAAAACACAAAAGAGAATGAAGCAAAAAGCAAAACATTGATCATTTCACACAAAATTCCAAAAATGAGCCAGACAAAAGTATTGGCACCCTCAGCCTAATACTTGGTTGCACAACCTTTAGTCAAAATAACTGCGATCAACCGCATCTGGTAACCATCAATGAGTTTCTTATAATGCTCTGCTGGAATTTTACACCATTCTTCTTTGGCAAACTGCTCCAGGTCCCTGATATTTGAAGGGTGCCTTCTCCAAACTCCCATTTTTAGATCTCTCCACATGTGTTCTATGGGATTCAAGTCTGGACTCATTGCTGGCCACCTTAGAAGTCTCCAGTGCTTTCTCTCAAACCATTTTCTAGTGCTTTTTGAAGTGTGTTTTGGGTCATTGTCCTGCTTGAAGACCCATGACCTCTGAGGGAGACCCAGCTTTCTCACACTGGGCCCTACATTATGCTGCAAAATTTGTTCGTAGAATTCAGACTTCATAATGCCTTACACATGGTTAAGCAGTCCAGTGCCAGAAGCAGCAAAGCAACGCCAAAACATCAGGGAACCTCCGCCATGTTTGACTGTAGGGACTGTGTTCTTTTCTTTGAATGCCTCTTTTTTTCTCCTGTAAACTCTATGTTGATGCCTTTGCCCAAAAAGAGAGAACATTCTTCCAAAACATTTTAGGCTTTCTCAGGTACGTTTTGGCAAACTCCAGCCTGGCTTTTTTATGTCTCGGGGTAAGAAGTGGGGTCTTCCTGGGTCTCCTACCATACAGTCCCTTTTCATTCAGACGCCGACGGATAGTACGGGTTGACACTGTTGTACCCTCGGACTGCAGGGCAGCTTGGACTTGTTTGGATGTTAGTCGAGGTTCTTTATCCACCATCCGCACAATCTTGCGTTGAAATCTCTTGTCAATTTTTCTTTTCCGTCCACATCTAGGGAGGTTAGTCATAGTGCCATGGGCTTTAAACTTCTTGATGAAACTGCGCACGGTAGACACAGGAACATTCAGGTCTTTGAAAATGGACTTGTAGCCTTGAGATTGCTCATGCTTCCTCACAATTTGGTTTCTCAAGTCCTCAGACAGTTCTTTGGTCTTCTTTCTTTTCTCCATGCTCAATGTGGTACACACAAGGACACAGGACAGAGGTTGAGTCAACTTTAATCCATGTCAACTGGCTGCAAGTGTGATTTAGTTATTGCCAACACCTGTTAGGTGCCACAGGTAAGTTACAGGTGCTGTTAATTACACAAATTAGAGAAGCATCACATGATTTTTCTAACAGTGCCAATACTTTTGTCCACCCCCTTTTTTATGTTTGGTGGAATTATATCCAATTTGGCTTTAGGACAATTCTTTTTGTGTTTTTTCATTGAGGACAAATGAAATGAAGTTAATAATACCAAAGAATTTGTGATTGCAATCACTTTCAGGATGTAACTGAGTATTATCTGACAGAATTGAAGGGGTGTCAATACTTTTGGCCAAAGCTGTATACATATATATATATATATATATATATATATATATATATATATATATATATATATATATAAATTATTGTAGCATACAAAATGGTAAATGTAAAAAGGAAATAATAATAATATAATGTTAATGTAGTGCTATTAATTCTGTAGCACTTTACATACATCAGTACTGCTATCCCCATTGAGGCTCACAATCTAAACATCCTATCAGTATGTCTTTACAATGTGGGAGGAAACCCATGCAAACAAGGGGGGAGCATACAATTATCCTTGCAGATAATGTCCTTGGCAGGATTTGAACCCAGAACCTCAGTGCTGCAAGGCTGCAGTGCTAACCACTGAGCCACAATGCCTCCCTACTCACCTTAGTAAACGCTAATGCTGAAGCTTACCTTGCCAAGAAGGTAGGCATGCCAATACTGCACAAGTGGTGCCCGCACTTAACGTAGACTGTCCCTCTCTCGCCCTGATCCACTTTACAGGAAAAGCGTCAACTATAGTGCTGTTTTTCCTCACAATTTGTATCCACTAGTGGAATATATGTACAGATTAAATTCTCAATTAAATGTCACCTGCTTAACCCAAGAGGAGGTACGGCATCGTCTAAAAATCACTAAAATTGACAAATCCCCGGGCCCGGATGGGATACACCCCAGAGTGCTGCAGGAATTAAGTACTGTCATAGATAGACCATTATTTTTAATATATAAAGATTCCATAATAACAGGGTCTGTACCACAGGACTGGCGTATAGCAAATGTGGTGCCAATATTCAAAAAGGGGACAAAAACTGAACTTGGAAATTATAGGCCAGTAAGCTTAACCTCTACTGTGGGTAAAATCCTAGAGGGTTTTCTAAGAGATGCTATACTGGAGTATCTGAAGAAAAATAACCTCATGACCCATTATCAACATGGTTTTACGAGGGACCGTTCCTGTCAAACTAATCTAATAAGCTTCTATGAAGAAGTAAGTTCTGGACTGGACCAAGGAAATGCAGTGGATGTGGTGTATATGGACTTTTCAAAAGCTTTTGATACGGTGCCACACAAAAGGTTGATACATAAAATGAGGGCATTGGGGATAGGGGAAAATATGTGTAAGTGGGTTAAGAACTGGCTTAGTGATAGGAAACAAAGGGTGGTTATTAATGGAACACACTCAGAATGGGTCACAGTTAACAGTGGGGTACCACAGGGGTCAGTGTTGGGCCCGCTTCTATTTAATATATTTATTAATGACCTTGTAGGGGGCATACAGAGTAGAATCTCAATATTTGCGGATGACACTAAACAATACAGGGTAATCAATACAGAGGAGGACAATTTTATATTACAGGAGGATTTATGTAAACTAGAAGCTTGGGCTGCTAAATGGCAAATGCTCTTTAATGGGGATAAATGTAAGGTCATGCACTTGGGCAGAGGAAACAAAAGGTATAATTATGTGCTTAATTGTAAAACACTGGGCAAAACTGTCACTGAAAAAGATCTGGGTGTATGGGTAGATGACAAACTCACATTTAGTGACCAGTGTCAGGCAGCTGCTGCAAAGGCAAATAAAATAATGGGATGCATTAAAAGAGGCATAGATGCTCATGAGGAGAACATAATTTTACCTTTATACAAGTCACTAGTGCAACCACACTTACAATACTGTGTACAATTCTGGTCTCCGGTGTATAAGAAAGACATAGCTGAACTAGAGCGGGTCCAGAGAAGCGCGACAAAGGTCATTAGAGGACTAAGGGGTCTGCAATACCAAGACAGGTTATTAAACTTGGGGTTATTTAGCTTGGAAAAACGAAGGCTTAGGGGTGATCTTATAATAATGTATAAATATATGAGGGGACAGTACAGAGACCTTTCTAATGATCTCTTTACTCTTAGGCCTGAGACGGGGACAAGGGGGCATCCTCTACGTCTGGAGGGAAGAAGGTTTAATCATAATCACAGACGCGGATTCTTTACTGTAAGAGCAGTGAGACTATGGAACTCTCTGCCACATGATGTTGTAATGAGTGAGCCACTACTAACATTTAAGAAAGGCCTGGATGCCTTTCTTGAAAACTATAATATTACCAGTTATACATACTAGATTCTTTGATAGGGCGTTGATCCAGGGAACTAGTCTGATTGCTGTACCTGGAGTCAGGAAGGAATTTTTTCCCCAATGTGGAGCTTAGTGTTGCCACATGGTTTTTTTTTGCCTTCCTCTGGATCAACATGTTAGGATATGGGTTGAACTAGATGGACTTAAAGTCTTCCTTCAACCTTAAAAACTATGTTACTATGTTACTATGTATTATGTATTGGGGAGCACTGAGTAGGAGTTACATATATACATTGGAGGTAGATAACTTCAAGAGAGACAAATAGGTGCTCAAAATTTGCCCGTTATCATCACAGTTTAAATCCATTAATGGAATAAAATATTGAGAAGCACTTGATGGATTTTACATATATATATTGTACGCTAGAAAAAGGTACTGTAATAACTTCAAGGGAACTCAAATGAGTGGTCCAAAATTATCCTTTCCCCTCTATTTTTTAGAGATTCATCAGGAGTACTAGAGAAAAACCATTCATATATGTATGATTTGGTACAATATAAGTACGATTGCAATATATCTAATAACATACCACTTGGTAATTCACCTAAAAAGTTCTTGAGCAATTTCATATCAGACAAAGAATTGTGGTCAGTGAAGGAGTGCTGGGGCACACAAAACAAGGGATGAGTTAGTGGTTGACAACCCTCTTTATTGATTACACCACACCACAGCGGTCTGTTGTCTTAATCAGGTGGATTTGCAGCATAATGACAATCAGTACACATTAAATACTGTTGAGAACCAATCAAAAATGTTACCATCAATGATGTCATTTAACCCTAAAACACCCTTATCAAAATAATTTTTATCCACTTCATTATAAAGGGGCCCCCAATGAGAAGTTCCAGCAATTGGTATTAAAGAACCTACGTACAATTGAACACTGTACTAAACTTGAAAATCTCACAGAAGAGGAAAGGGAGGCAATAATATCTTTAAAAAATAATAATGCAATTATAATAAAAAATGCTGACAAAGGAGGAGGAGTGGTAATAATGGAAAGAGACTGGTACAATAAGGAAGGAAAAAGGATATTGGGAGATAATTATAGTATTACCATACACTTGACTCTGATCTATCCATTTCTATATATCTAAACTATAACATTCTTATTAGGTAGACTTTTTTCAAAGGCTACCTAAATAAGGTAGAAAGAGAATGTTTGGGTATCCCATGGTACCGGGTCCCTCATTTTCATATTCTCCCAAAAATACATACAAATTCCACTAACCCCCAGGACACCCTATCATATCAGGTATCAACTCAATAACCTCTAATCTTTCACACTATGTGCATTTATTCCTTCAAAGGTACATCTTAGAACTTGACTCACATTTGAAGGACTCCACATCATTGATTAGTATAGTAAGAGGATTACCACTGAAAAAAGGTTGTCTGTATGTCATTAGATGTCACGGCACAGTATACCAATATCACCCTTGAATTGTGTATAAAGGCCATGGACCATTACCTTAAAGTGGACCAGACTTTACCACGGGAACAAAAATAATTTTTAATAAAGGCCATGAAGTTCATTCTTAATAATAAAGTGTTCACATTTGAAGGGTCTTATCACCTACAGATGAGGGGCTGTGCGATGGGGACGAGATTCGCCCCAAGTTATGCCAATCTATACATGGGGCTCTTTGAGTCTGTCTTCATTGCACAGTCCCCTCTGGCTCTTGGTCATATTGTACTTTACAGTAGGTTCATAGATGATCTCTTCCTTATATGGGAGGGTCCGGAAAGTGGAGCATTGAACTTTGTAGAGGAATTAAATAAAAACCTCTGGGGTCTGCGTTTCACCATGTCCATATCACACACTTCCATACAATTTTTGGATCTTGTATTAAAATTTGATGATCTGAGCAGAGTGTCCATATCGACTTATTTTAAACCTGTAGACTTAAATAGTTACAGTATCTAGAATTCGATAGTGAACACCTGCCCAGATAGTTAAAAAAACATTCCGTACGGACAGTACTGGTGAAGACGTAACAATTCTACTGAGAATGAGGATTTCTTGAGAGAATCTAATATTCTGAAGAGAAGGGTTTTACAAAAAGGCTTCCCAAAGAAATTGATAAAGGATTCTTTTGAAAAAACCGCATCACTGGCGCAGGAATCCTACATTAACAAGATTCTTGAACGTAAAACGGACAGTACTGAAATAAGACAATCAGGGGCGGACTGGCCCAGATGGCAGGGGGCAAGTGCCCCCCGGGCTGGTGGTATAGCCCACATCTAGGGCCGCCACCCACAGGAATGGGCCGGACG
This sequence comes from Allobates femoralis, assembly GCA_033576535.1. Taxonomy (NCBI): domain Eukaryota; kingdom Metazoa; phylum Chordata; class Amphibia; order Anura; family Aromobatidae; genus Allobates; species Allobates femoralis. Next base: position 83,034,171 of record JARQOC010000011.1, read on the forward strand.
GCAGCGCTTTGCGGCCGGCGCAGGCAATGCAGCAGCAGACGGCGTCTGAGATGGTAAGTGAGCTGCGGCCCGAACGTTCTGACAGCACCATCCCCACCCCCCTGGTCATCAAAACTTTCTGATAGCTCAAAACTGTGCTGGTTCTTTAAGATTTTCTTTTTTTAGCAAAATCCAATCTAGCCTTCTTATTCTTGAGGTTTATGAGTGGCTTACACTTTGCAGTGAACCCTCAGTATTACTTTCATGCAGTCTTCTTTATCCTTATTATCACCTGTAATGCCCTTTAAAGGGAATCTGTCACCAGTTTTTTAACACTTAATCTGAGCAGCATGACGTAGAGATAGGCACCCTGACTCTATCAATGTATCCCTTAGGGTACCTTTACACGCGGCTACATTTCTAGGGTGGCTACAGGTAACTTACTGGTTGCAGTGAAATCATGGAGACAAGGTTCTATCTTGTTGCTGTGTACAAATGGAATAATCTCTCCATGATTTCACTGCAACCAGTAAGTTACCTGTAGCCACCCTAGAAATGTAGCCGCGTGTAAAGGTACCCTTACTGGTGTATTTAGTGTGATTTTGATAAGATCACTGTTTAATCAGCTAGAGGGCTAGAGAACCTGATGCCATGTAGTCTTACATATTCGTAACCCTGCCCATACCATTGATTGACAGCTTTGTGTTTATACTGCACATGGACAGAAAGCTGCCAATCAGTGGTGGCAGAGACCAGTGGTGGTAGACACTCAGCATTCATAGAACTTTTAGATTTGCAGGAGATAAATCAGTGATTTTATTAAAATAACAGCAAGAAGCTCAGTCTCTGTAATCAAAGGCTCTATATTATGAGCTATCAAATATCTGGTGACAGATTCCCTTTAATGTACAGTGCCTACAAGTAGTATTCAACCCCCTGCAGATTTAGCTGGTTGACACATGCGGAATTAACTTGGCATTGTGACATTTGGACTGTAGATCAGCCTGGAAGTGGGAAATGCAGTGCCACAAAAATTTTTTTTTTTTTTAAAGCGTTAAAAGTTAATTCAGAGGGTCATTTATTATTCAACCCCTCAAACCACCAGAATTCAGTTTGGTCCCCATAAAGTATTAAGAAGTAGTTCAGGCACAAATAACAATGAGCTTCACATGTGTGGATTAATTATCTCTTTTGACAGCCTTTTCTGACTATTTAAGACCCTCCCCAAACTTGTGAACAGCACTCATACATGGTCAACATGGGAAAGACAAAGGAGCATTCCAAGGCCATCAGAGACAAGATCGTGGAGGGTCACAAGGCTGGCAAGGGGTACAAAACCCTTTCCAAGGAGTTGGGCCTACCTGTCTCCACTGTTGAGAGCATCATCTGGAAGTGGAAGGCTTATGAAACTACTGTTAGCCTTCCACAGCCTGGACAGCCTTTGAAAGTTTCCTCCCGTGCCGAGGCCAGGCTTGTCTGAAGAGTCAAGGCTAACCCAAAGACAACAAGGAAGGAGCTCCAGGAAGATCTCATGGCAGTGGGGACATTGGTTTCAGTCAATACCATAAGTAACGTACTCCACCGCAATGGTCTCCGTTCCAGACGAGCCCGTAAGGTTCCTTTACTTTCAAAGCGTCATGTCAAGGCTCGTCTACAGTTTGCTCATGATCACTTGGAGGACTCTGAGACAGACTGGTTCAAGGTTCTATGGTCTGATGAGACCAAGATCGAGATCTTTGGTGCCAACCACACACGTGACGTTTGGAGACTGGATGGCACTGCATACGACCCCAAGACTACCATCCCTACAGTCAAGCATGGTGGTGGCAGCATCATGCTGTGGGGCTGTTTCTCAGCCAAGGGGCCTGGCCATCTGGTCCACATCCATGGGAAGATGGATAGCACGGCCTACCTGGAGATTTTGGCCAAGAACCTCCGCTCCTCCATCAAGGATCTTAAGATGGGTCGTAATTTCATCTTCCAACAAGACAACGACCCAAAGCACACAGCCAAGAAAACCAAGGCCTGGTTCAAGAGGGAAAAAATCAAGGTGTTGGAGTGGCCTAGTCAGTCTCCTGACCTTAACCCAATTGAAAACTTGTGGAAGGAGCTCAAGATTAAAGTCCACATGAGACACCCAAAGAACCTAGATAACTTGGAGAAGATCTGCATGGAGGAGTGGGCCAAGATTACTCCAGAGACATGTGCCGGCCTGATCAGGTCTTATAAAAGACGATTATTAGCTGTAATTGCAAACAAGGGTTAGTCCACAAAATAATAAACATAGGGGTTGAATAATAATTGACCCACACTTTTATGTTTAAAATTTATAAAAATTCAACTGAGCAACATAACTTTTTGGTTTGTAAGATTTATGCTTCTGTTAATAAATCCTACTCTCGTTTGCAGTTTGAAGGCTCTAACTTATTGGCATCTTATCAAACCAGCTAAATCAGCAGGGGGTTGAATACTACTTGTAGGCACTGTACTTTAGATGTTAAAGGGAACCTGTCACCCGATTTTAAGCTCCTAAACTATCTCTAGCTGTCCCTACACCTTCCTAGCAGCTCCCTATCTCTCCCTTTCTTATCTAAAGTGGCCCTATGAAAGAAGTGTAAAATAAGCTAAAACTTACTGCAGTCCCTGTAGTTAGGGGACTGGGTAGGCGTGGCCTCTGTTCCTTCCTCACACCTCCATCTTGTAATGCACGCCCCGCTGGGCGGCATTATTCAGGGTCCACTCAGCCCCATTCATTGGAATCTCCCGCCCTCTACACCTCTTTGCACTGGCCGGGTGTCACAGCCGGCGCAGTGCATTATGGGCCGTCACGTGATCTGCCCTAGTGCATTCTGGTTCCGATCACGTGATCGGCCCCGGCTTCAATAAGCGCATTGCGCATGCGCAGAGCCGGGGCCGATCACGTGATCAAAGCCATAATGCACTGGGGCCGATCACGTGATCGGACCCAGAATGCACTAGGGCAGATCACGTGATGGCCCATAATGCACTGCGCCGGCTGTGACACCCGGCCAGTGCAAAGAGGTGTAGAGGGCGGGAGATTCCAATGAATGGGGCTGAGTGGACCCTGAATAATGCCGCCCAGCGGGGCGTGCATTACAAGATGGAGGTGTGAGGAAGGAACAGAGGCCACGCCTACCCAGTCCCCTAACTACGGGGACTGCAGTAAGTTTTATCTTATTTTACACTTCTTTCATAGGGCCACTTTAGATAAGAAAGGGAGAGATAGGGAGCTGCTAGGAAGGTGTAGGGACAGCTAGAGATAGTTTAGGAGCTTAAAATCGGGTGACAGGTTCCCTTTAAGCACGTTTCCTGCTGACACAATTCAGTATTTAGATTTAACTGATGATCTTATTAATTCACTTTTTATGGTTTCACAGTTCAAGGTGTCTTACTGGGGCTTATATTGATGGCCTTTCACTAGGATAGGCCATCAATATCAGATTAGTAAAAGTCTGACTTCTGGCAGCTCCATGGATCAGTAGACTGATGGTGCTCTGCCACATGCAGCATCCCATCAATTCTTTAACAGGCATGGCATGTACATTTGGTAATGGATGTTCCTGTTAGTACAACTCACTCCAAAGCACTTATAGCATAACCGCCGTTTACATTTTTATTTGATAATAATATAGAGCAAGTGATTTTAATACATTTTCTAATATACTTCATTAGAAAATTCTGTTTGCAAACCATTCATAAACCTTCTCCAAAGTGCCCCCACTGCACTGTGTGTGAAACTTTTTTCTCTTTTTCCGTCTGCACACTGAATACGCTTCAGAAGGGAGGGGGTGTGGCCTAACACCGTGCGAGCTCCTGACTGCAGCTCATGAGGTGAGGTTTCAAATCACCTCAGACTGCAGTACAGGGCTGAGCTCCCGCTGCTTCTGAGACGGTCGACAGAGTAGGGGGTACTCGGATACCGGGACAGGTGGTCTCTTTGATGGGGGATCACGGCTGGTCGGTTCCCGGTTCCGTGCCCTGGACCCTCAATGGCGGGGATGGTGGGGGATGATGATGATGGATGGGGAAACGGTAACGTGATGCCACCTGTGGTGCCTGGTAACGTGGATACCAGCGTTGTGGCAGGCCGCTGAGGTGATGGAGGTGCAGCTCAGAGTAGTACAGCTCCCCACAGGTGGAGCTTTACCTCAGGGCAGCAGGGTGCGATGAGGGGAGTAGTTGTCCTCAACTCTTTGATGCTGTGGGAGCCCTTCGGGCGGCGGAGAAAAGGAGCACAGACACCAGATCAGCTCAAGAAGTTCTTTACTGTCACCAGATGAAAACAGGTACACGGTGCAGTCCGGTTTTACGGGGTTGTAGCCACAGATTTTGAGGAATCTATGCAGAATCTGTCGGTGGTATCTTTGCAATAGCTTTCTGGGTCTGGGTTCCTCTTTAACTGTCTTTAACCACCCTGAAGAACCCTTTCGCCAGTCCCCGGGTCTGCTACTGTTAGGTACAGTCGGTTCCTTACCAATACGGATGGGAGCAACAGCAAGATAATCCTCCCGCCACCGGAATTCGGTCCTTTTCCTAAAGTGCCTGGGCCCAATTTGGAACTGAGGTAGGGATTCAGTCCGTGGCACTATGGCTCCCTTATGTCGGTCCCACAGCTTGTCAGTTTGCAGTCAGGCACAAACCAACTGACTGCCTTGGCTCCGGTATGCCGGTGACGACCCGGACTCCCCAGCCAGCTCCAACTGGTCCTGGTTTGTCCCCTCCGGTGTCTGGGTCACCTCTGTCCAAAAAGGTGCCCTCCTGTCACGGACACAGTCTCCTGACGTCTGCCTTTGCTGCTCCCTCAGCACCGTTCTTCTTCTGACCCACTAACTGTCACTCTAGGTCTCCCGCTCTATTCTAGGCTCCACCCCCTGGGACCTACTGAATATACGGTTCTCTGTCTTAAGGTGGCGTATTGTATGGGCGCTTATGACAGACTCTGTGAGGAATCCCATATCCCTGACTACGGACGCACTACACCTCCTGTTTGGGGTACAGTACCTCCCTGTGGCGGCTTCCCATAGGGGCGCCACACTTCACTATAATCTCCTCAGCACAAGGTCTGTAATCTCTTATCTTGGCTGAGTCACCATCTCTATTAACCCTTCTCTGCTCATCAGCTGTGTGCTCTGTTCAAATGTTTTTTTTTTGGATTTTGTGATTAACAAATCATCAAGGTTACACATTGATCAGTTAGAAATCATGTAGATAAGTATAAATGTAGAATAAAGCAAGTCATAACTTGATCTCTTACAATAATGATGTTCAAATTACAAGTGATATAGGTTGTTAGTAAAACCTATTGCTTATCAGGATTTTATAATTTCTTTTTAACAAGTAACTCTAAACATATAAACATATAAATTAACATGTACCTGACATGACTTATGCAAGCAATTCAACCATGTTGGAGATAGAAAAAGAAATCAAGCATTACCTCTAAGATATTAGTCCAGAGGCGATGTTAATGCCTAGACCCTCAAGCCTGGGTTTATATGTGGTTATATATTCTCTGGGTATGCTTAGTCAAATCTTAACGTCATTGGGACTGTTCAGATTGTTGAGGTTCAAATTCTGGCCATGGGTCCCATTTGTTGTAGTATTTGGTCTGAATGTTGACCTTCATAGCGTGATAGTGTACTAATGTCTTATGTAGTTACAGTATGTATGTAAGTTTATCTGTAACTTCCTGTAAATTGGGGATGTTCTCATTTTTCCATTTTGATGCTATTAGGTTGGTAGAGACCAATAGTAGATGAACCACTATAGGTATCTCTTTGGTATCTCTTCAATATTTAGGAAAAGGAGGGTTAGCTCCGGAGTAAGAGTTACGTCCAGTTTTGTGATGGAATGAATGAGTGACAAACGAATCAGCTGTCTGCTCTAGACACAGCTCACAGACCCTTCCCTGCTCCACATGAGCTGTGTGCTCCATAGGGCTCACAGACCCTTCCCTGCTCTACATGAGCTGTGTGCTCCATAGGGCTCACAGACCCTTCTCTGCCCTACATGAGCTGTGTGCTCCATAGGGCTCACAGTGCCTTCTCTGCCCTACATGAGCTGTGTGTTCCATAGGGCTCACAGTGCCTTCTCCATACATCAGCTGTGTGCTCCATAGGGTTCACAGTGCTTCTCTGCCATACATCAGCTGTGTGCTCCATAGGGCTCACAGATTCTTCTATGCCATACATCAGCTGTGTGCTCCTTGGTGCTCACAGACCCTTCTCTGCCCCACACCATCTGTGTGCTCCATTGGGCTCAGGGACCTATCTGCCTCACCAGTGGTGTAACTTGTAGCTCATGGGCCTGGATGCGAAACTGTCAGGCCCACAAGGGTCGGGTGACTTGGATCTCGAGCGTTCGGGTACGGTGCTGTGACTAGTGGTCGGTGACTGAATCCGTGCCCTTGGGGTGACAATAAAAAGGGGTTTGTTTGTGAAATTAAAGTTAATAAATGTCGTGACGCCACCTGTAGATCCTAGTGAAAGTACCGGCACTAATGCACGCAGTCGGGGTGATGATTGGCAGCAAGATGTAATGGCTCTCTACAGGTGGAGCTGGGTCACCAGGGCAATGGTGTGATGTTATGGTAGGAATGAGGCAGCGCAGTCTCTGCTGTGAGACTGGAATGTCACAGTTCACCAGGAAGGAAACACAGACACTTGCTTGCTCTGCACGGGTCTTTACTCCGGTAATCTGCAGTTTACAGGGTTCACAGTTCTTACAGCTTGGGTAGTAGATTGGGTAGTCATAGAAGGAAGCAATGTCTATCTGAAGCTCCAGTTATGTCCTTTCCTGTTCTTTCCACTGTCCTGTTCCTGTGCACTCCTTCTGCCTTGTGCTGCCCTGCACTGATCCCGCTTGAACCAGGCCTGTTGAGTGATATGGGACAGCCTCCTCTCTTACTAGGGGCCCAATCCGGTTTGATGCTTCTGGTGGGGACGTGCATTTGTCGGGCTGGATTGTGCTCCTAAAAATATGGCAATCACACCAGTATTTGTGGTTCAGGGATGGACCTCTGCACCGCACTCGGAGCCGTTACCCCGTTCTGAACTGGGTCAGGGTCGTTAATCACCCACTTGATTCCCCTCTCTGTCTGGGCCACCAGGTTCAGGAGCCCTCCACGTTAGCTCCTTCTTCTCCTCCACTCTGTGTTCTCTCTCTCTCTCTGTCTCTTGTTCTCTCTCTCTTCCCCCTGTGTGCTTTCTGTCCCCTTGTACCGTGTCTCCCCCATGCACCTTCTCTACCCCATGTGTGCTGTTTGTCTCCTTGTGCTGTCTTTTCCCCATTCATTCTTTCTTACTCATGTGTGCTGTCTCCCTCTGTGTGCTCTCTCTTCCCCCTGTGTGGTGTCTGTCCCCTTGTGCTGTTTTCCCCCCCGTGCGCTCTCTCCCCCCTCAAAGATGGATTGTGGTGGAGAGCTGTCAGGGATAATGAAGATTTCAATTTTGGTATAAGGAATGTTTTAATATGTTTTAATATATGAAGGGTTAATTCCACATAGACTATGATTGTTTGATTATGTCATTTTTAGAACAGTTTTATACTAACATAGGAGAAAAAAGTTTATCTTTATCATCTATTACTTTTTATTGGTTTATAATCTGTGTTTTTAATCTACTGGTGCATATATACTGTATATTTTATAATATATGTTGATGTGTTGAGATATAAACTAGAATCTTGGTTAGTTTACACAGTTACCTCTGGTTTTGGGGATTAATGAGTTAATAAAAAGGTGTATACTAATCTTTTTGGCTCAATGGGATTCTGGGCCGCCCAATATAAAGTTTTAATGTTTACTTAGCCTCCATTCCACCTGAGGAAGACTGTGTGTGACCGTTGAAACATGTTGTGGGGAAGGAGGTTTTGCTAATAAAGGATTTTCATCTGGACCGGAGTCCGCGCTGTGATTTGAGCGCCCACGAGACACCGTGCTGTATATTAAGGGTAAGTGCACACTTACCGGCGGGTTGGTCGGCGGCGGCTGGGCGGAACCCGCCAGGAAGCTCCGGCGCCGTCCACCGGCTTCCTGGCGGGTATGTGCGGCGGGAGCCGGGCGGGTGACGGGCGGGAGCCGGCGGTTGCACAGCGGGTTCTCGGCGGCGGGTCTGCTGCGGCTGGAAGCAGCACATGATTCTGCTTGCAGCCACTGCAGAACCGCCGTTTTATAGAACAAGCTCATTCTTTGCTAACCCGCTGGGAAACCTGCGGGTTAGCAACGGATGACGCTGTGTAACCGCCGGTGTGTGCACAGCCTTGGTCGGTTTACATTGGTTTTAATGTTAATCCAAACGCCGGTTTGGATTAACATAAATTTAAATAAAACTAATGTAAACAAACCGGCGGTTTACACAGGTAAACCGCCCAAAACCCGGCAAGTGCGCACATAGCCTAATTCATTCCACTATCTCCAAGAGTGCACGGCAGGAGCAACTCAGTCGCAAAGTGCAGGATCTTCGGTCACCTAGGAAACCGCCAAACACTGGAGCTCTGAGGGTCGCGGGGTAGGAGACTCCCAGCCCACCATAAGGAGAGGATAATGGTGTGAGCCACGATAAAGGGGAGGACCCCTAAAACCTTTCTCATTTCTTACCAGTGTTGTGCATGGACCGCACAACACTATAAGGTTAGTAGGCACAGGTCCACAATTAAGGAAATCTATCTCACAGGTGATATTGCACTATTGCGCCCCATTTTTCTTTTTGTCTTTCACATGACAATGAGTAGAGCGCACATAAGGTGGGGGAGTGATGGCAGAAAGGCACAGAAAGCACACAGGGAAAAAACACTGCATAGGGGGAGAGAGAGCGGACAGGGGGCAGAGCGCACAGAGGAGGGAGAAATGGCACAAAGGAACAGACAGCATGACATACACATGACAGCGCAGGTGCTGCGGATCACATTGAAATCGCCATAGAAATGCATGTAAATGTACCCGCCACCCAATCAGTGGTCTCGGCGGCGGCAGGGAGATCAGTGGCAGCTGCCAGGAGATTAGTGGCGGCCACCGTTAGATTAGCTGATCTCACGGAAGCCGCCGAGACTGCTGATTGGGTGTCCGGGCACCACACTATGTGAACGCATGTGGACAATCCCCGCTAAGTTCACATCAGTATGGCAGCGTTTGGCACTGCGTGTCTGCATGTTCAGCCTATACACTAACACACTGATAAAACTGTCTCTCTGTCAGTGTATATAAACTATGGGGATCATCACAGTGGACGGCAGAGTATCCAGGGTGCAGCTTTGTTTATGTGAGGACTGTAATCTGAGCTTTTACCAGAGTGTGTTACATGTAGCCTTTGCAGAGCAGAGCATTCAATCTATGGAAGTTAATTTGTTCATCAGCACTGGATTGAATGAGTATTACCAAAAATCTTAGTGTTATTAGAAAGTCCTGTAGTTGCATTACCATGGGAACAGCTCCACACGTCAGCCTGTTCTGTAGAGCTGTGACTGAACAGAGCAGGTGAGAGATCTTGAGTTACAGCAATGCACTATGGAAGGTGGAGGAAGCTGTGGAAATTATACTCAAAGCTGACAGACTGGCCATACCCACACACAGTGGTGACAGACTCTGGCCATGCCCACACATAGTGCTGACAGACTCTGGCCATGCCCACACACAGTGCTGACAGACTCTGGCCACACCCACACACAGTGATGACAGACTCTGACCACACCCACACACAGTGCTGACAGACTCAGGCCACACCCACACACACACAGTGCTGACAGACTCTGGCCACGCCCGCACACAGTGCTGACAGACTCTGGCCACACCCACACACAGTGATGACAGACTCTGGCCACACCCACACACAGTGCTGACAGAATCTGGCCACACCCACACACACAGTGCTGACAGACTCAGGCCACACCACACCGCGCGGGAGATTTAAACAGCTGTCAGATCAGCTGTTTCTTCAAATCTCCTGCGCTGACGCGCTGAAACCAGCGCAAGATCAGCTGTGGCCGGGAGGAGGAGATCTCTGCCGCTGATCTCCTCCTCCCGGCCGCCCCTGAGACAGCTGATTGGCTGGCGGGCTGCATACAAATGTGAACGCATGCGGAGATTCTCTGCTGCGTTCACATCAGTATGGGCTGCGTCTGCACTGCGTTTGCATGCCATACGCATGCAGACACAAACACCAGTGTGAAACCACCCTTAGACCATGTTCACACATAAGCGTAAAAGCTACATTTTTCCTACTGCTTTTTAGGCAGATGCTGCACCACATAACGCAGTAACAATCTTCTGTGATTATTGTTGCGTTTTTTTGTATTTTCACCCATGTTTGATGTATTTTTGGTGCAGATGTGAATCCGTATTTTTTAAACTATTTCAATACTACAGAAAATAATTGATTCTGTGTCTAAAAATGCAATGGTGTTTTTATTTACATGTATATTTTTCAGGCTCCAGATAGAAGTGTATAGAGGAAAAAAGCACCTAAACTGTGCGGAGCAGTAGATTCTTAGATGCACCAAGGGTGTAGATTTGCTAGAAATCACATCCACTCTGCTTGGATATTAAGGGTGCGCTCACTTCTGTGTTTAATCTCGGCGAGAGCATTCCGATAAAGCATCAGATTGCACTCACAACAAGGTTAAGTTATAGAACAATACCCGTCTGTGAGTTTTTCATCTGCGAGGAACTTGAGATTCCCCCAATGCAAGTGACGGGTGCGAGAAAAAAGCACACACAAGGCACGCAGACATTGTGAAAAGTTAGAATAGACAGAGATAGATAGATATATAGATGATAGGATAGATAGATAGATGATTGGCTTGAAAAAGACTATAAAAGTATGCAATAGCCAACATTCGATTTTTAACTTAATTATGTAACTTACAACTACGTCTACATTTCCTATGATTCTCCTTGTACTCTAGATGCTAGTAAACTCTCATTGTGAACCGTTGCCCCCCATGGCATTTGGAGAGGCAATAACATCAAGTGACAACCTTTTGATGCTGAAAGAAAAGGACAAGAAGTGTGTGTGTGTCTGTGTGTTGGATAAATACAGCTCTGCTCTAATTCACAGACTGGGGTGAAACCCTTCCCTCTAATTATTCTGCAGCTGTGAACATGGAAGGATTTTCAAAGGGCTGCAATTAATGGAGTGCTTGAATGGAGACTGATTAAAGGAGCCAGGGACTCAAATCCTCAGGGAAAATCTGCAATAATAACCCTGTTCTAAAGTCCATATGAAAAACACTTATCTTCTAAAGTAACATTGTGACTGCAAATGCATTGAGAAATATGGGGTAATTATGTTTTATTCTTCTACGAAACTTCAATCAGTATCACAATGTACCCTGTCAGCTTCTTATTGTGAGGTTTTTACACGATTAGCATCTTGTCACAAAATCATTACGCACATCACAAGCGGTTTGGTACAGTAATCGAGGTGATAATTGCTCAAGAAATATTTGTCTCCTCCTTTTATATTTGCACAGATATTTCTTGCAGTCCTTTCACGTTATAGCAGGTTGAGCTGGTCGCATACTTGCCAATAGTTCTCAATTTGCAGGAGTTGTCCTCGATTTTCAAAAATAAGAAAAGTACTTATTGGGAGCACCACTATAAGTTATGAGAGAGAAGGGATCCACCAATACAAAAATGAAACAGTTATTAAGTAAATAATTATTTTCCAAAACAATCCCAGAATATTCTGCCATGAACAATGTCCAAAAGTGGCCATTTGTACTCTGTTTGGGGCATTCCTGGCGCAGCCCTGGGAGCTGAACTTCAACATCCATACATGGCAGTTTATTGCCTTTACAATGCTAGCGGTCACAAGACAAACCACACAACTCTACAATACCAACATTCAACCATGATTTTTAACTTCAAGATGGAGCCTTATTGGGTACTAGAAAGTGCTAATTATAAAGGCTGCTGAGGTCATTCCTGTATTTTGAGGATAAAACTAAAAACAGAAGCGTAGATAGGGTCTCACCCAATATAGGAATAAATTATAACAGTGACCAGAAAGTTTCACCTTAAAGGTACCTTTACATGTAACGATATCGTTGCCGACATCGTTCAAAAGTCACGTGTTTAGTGACGCATGAACGATGTCGAAACAAGATCGTTGCATGGAACACTACTAATGATCAACGATCAGTCGGCTGATCGTTGATCGTTTGATTTGAGGACAGGACCTCAAATCTATCGTCGGTCGCCCGCTGGACACGCAGCATCACTGCGTGTGACACCGGGATACCAACGATAAACGAGCTCCTAGCGCCGTACAGCCTATGCTGGGAGCTCGTATCCATGGTAAACATCGGGTTACTAAGCACCGCACGGCGCCTAGTAACCCGATGTGTACCATGGTTACCAGTGATCTCGCTGGTCCACATCGCTGGTGAGTCTGCCTGTGTGACAGCTCACCAGTGATGTGGACGATGTTGTTAGCGATCGCACGTGCATGTGATCGCTAACAACATTGTTGATCAGATTGAAGTGTGTGACAGCACCCTTAGTGGTTGTGAGAGTCACAATCACTAGAACAGCATAAGATAACGGCTGCAGTGGAAACCTGGAGAAAGCTCAGCAATGTATGGGGATGAAAGGGTTAAAATACCATTCTGCCATCTAAGTAATAAACCCAGGGTCATTTGTAATCTTTAATGTCAACATGTTTCAAAGTAAAACCCCTTCATCAGGACTGAATCACTTTAGGGCGTTAAGGATGGAAGAGCCGGACACTCATGTGAGAGGGTCAGTTTGGGATGTGTAGTGTAGGACCCTTAACCTCCACTGAAGAATGGCCCAATGACTGACACCAGATACAGCAAGGTTCACCTGGAACACCATTTATTTCATAGGAAACCTGCATGGTAATTATAGTTATTTGCTTTAAGCATAAATTTGATAGTTGCTCTCAGAGTTGAACCACAAAGCTTGGTAGTTTCCAACACAAACAGGGAAAGTCTCTTATAACAGTCACTATAACACACAATGGTCATTATTTTAACTTCCTTTAGAACTTGCTGGGCTCAAAGGTTACACTGATAATTCAGGGCATCTTAGTGTAAACCATCCCATAATACTAAATTTTACCAACTGGAAGCTGTTATATTTTAGGAGCACTCACTCCACCAGGTGCAAGTGAACAGAAATCTAGAACCCATTCATGGCATAGGTGGCAGTTCTCTTGTTAGATCAACTTCCCCATCAGAACTTCTGTGTAGCACTTTTTTTGGCAAGTCTTCGCACTACCCTAACTCAGGACAGGGAGACGTTGACAGCATGCAACTCTATGTTATTGCACCACCTTGTAGAAAGCCTTAAAAGGGTTTTCCTCTACTTGGACAACCGATTTCATTCCCCATATAAAAAAAATGCCTATACTCACCTTCAGTGCTGGCACGGTTATAGTGATGTCAGCAGTCACATTCCAGGGGCTCATGTGACATTGTTATTACATGAGAGCCATGCAAACAATGAGCATTGGCTTCCGTCTCACTGCCTCCGGACACAGGAGCAATTAACAGGAAGTCAGTGGCAGCCACAGCACTCACTTCCTGTTAATTACTTAAAAGGGTTTACCCACGGACAAAGTTAATTTAAAATTTCATGTATAATCAATAGATCTTTGAATAATAATAATTTTCACAGTTGAGTGTGTTTAAAAAAATGTTCCTGTGCTGATATAATCCTACAAATGTGTACCTGCTATGCACTTTCATTTTTGTTCCTGACAGAGAGATGGTGTGATCATACCACATTCCCCTGGGCAGGGGAGAAAGTAATAAAGTATACAGACATTACAGCACAGGATCACAATTCTTTCTTTGAGGTAAAATGTTTTTACAAACAGGCAGGGAAATGTTTTACCTCACAAAAAAAATTCAGCTGTGATCCCCGGCTGTAATATCTATATTCTCTTTTACTTCCTCCCCTGCCCAAATGATGTGGTATGATTAGACCATGTTCTGTGCATAGTCAGAAGCAAAAATTAAACTGGACATAGTAGGAGCACATTTATAAAATTATCTCAGCACAGGATATTTTTTTTTTAACACATCCAATTGTGGAAATTATTACTATTCCAAAATGTTTGATTAAAAATGAACCTTAAAATTAACTTTGTTCGTGGGAAAACCCCTTTCAGTGTCTGGAGGCAGTGGGAAGGAAGCTAGTGCTGATTGGATACAAGGCTGGCATGTCATAGTCCCAGGAACTTCCAACATCACTAAAACTCTGCTGGGACCAAAAGTGAGTAAAAGCTCAGGCGCACGTATATTTGATGGGGATCCGTTTAGGATCCAAATGGTTTAGCTCTTTTTGGTGAGCGGGACTGAAGGAGCTGAATCACCAAATGAGGCGGCTGCCCATCACTATTTGTTAGCTCTGTGCTGAGACAACAAAGTGGTTCTTCATTCCCACTAGCTATTATATCACTGTGTAGATTATACTGGGGAACACAATTTTTTAGGAGTTAGGTCAGACAACTGTTCCTAATTAATTTTTGGATGCTGAATCCAGAAATGATCTCTGTTTTTCTCTATCACGTCAAGTTTTTGAACTATAGGATTTTTGTTTTCTCAAATATATGTAAACTACTGTACCTAAAAAGTGTTTTTTTTTTTAAATAGTACAAAATGAAATATATAAGAAATAGGCATGACAAATATGTTTTTTAACACTATCATGTTTTTTACAAAGGATATATATATAGATATATATGCAAGTAACAAGTCTTATTACAGATATCAGTGCAATTGTGCTTCTCTGGCAGGTAAGTTGTGGAGGAAAAACTTGACGTGCTAGAAAAAAACTGACTACATTTTTGGAATCAGCGTGCCAATTTTAGTATAAATCAGCTCAAAAACCTAACTCAACAGAAATTTTTTTTCAAATTGTTCCCCAGTGTTATATCTGTACTGTGACATTATCCATATTTTGAATCATCACTGTGCACATTATTGCCATACTATAACATCACTGTTTACAATACTGTTTCCAATTACTTCACTGTTTATTATCTCTGCAAAAGGAAATCAATATATTTATATTCACTGTACTCTGATTACACTACTTGTTATCCGTGGGGGCCATGGGGTACTCGGAGCCGGGTCCTTTGACGTTGTTGGGGATGTCACGGTGGAGCGAGCTAGTCCATGTCCCTGGAGCGGTCACTAAGGGTAAAAGATTTTGTTGGTTGCTTTAAGCGGGTTTACTGGACATGGGACCTGGGGATGACACTTGTTCACGTGAAGCTGTGGCACCCTGGTTGGGGCACCACAGGAACTCTTAGGACATGGATGGAAAGTACACAGCAAGCAGACCCCACTAACAAGCAACACCTTTCACCCCAGGCCTGTAGGGGAGCTCCACTGGCTGCCTTAAGCCAGTTCCCCCTATAAATACGGGTCCTGGAGGGAGAAACACCAGAGTGTGCAGTCACTAGAGAACTGTAAACAGCTAGGAGAGCTGACCTGGTACTGGAGCCACGCTAGGCCCATGCCAGAGACACCTGGAAAGTGGTAGACCCTTGGAACAGGATCATAGGAACAGGAGATAAGTACTGAATAGGGGCAGAGGAGTCATCCAGACTCACCCTAATGAAGTTCCGGTCACTGGGTCCGAGCTACAAAGCCACAGTTCAGACTTTGCAGAGAAACCAGTACTACAACAACGAGGGGGTTTAGCTCCCCGGACGCCTGAAGCACCACCAACTGAGAGCCCGGAGTCGAGAATTTGTCAGGAATCCCTTAGAAGTGCACTCAGTGCAGCAAACCCGGGTGTAAAGACTAACCAAAGCAAGTACAGTAACGGTTTGGTCGGGTTTCATGCCTGCCAGACTATAGTAAAACGACGTATACTAGGAGGCCTATAATACTGCTTGCTGTGGAACTCCTGAAGTGTCTACCTCATCCCCGGTCGAGTGTACTCGTCAACACCAGTAAAGGTACCAAAAAGGTTTTATGTGTATGTGTCCCTCCTTCCAGCCGCACTACACCGACCGCGCTACCCTATTCCCTCCAATACTACTAATTGCCCCGGGGACTCCCGCTCGTCCTGTAGGGAGCGGTTCCATCTAGCTGCAGCCCATCACCCCGGAGGTCTGAGCAGCGCCGGTGCCTTCACCGGACACCTACAGGTGGCGTCACGAAATAGACTTGATTCTTTACCTTAATGTGCATTTGACTCACCGGGCCCCTACGGCCTCAGGCACCGAACCGTGACAGTAACCCAGTGCCTGACACCTGAGAACCCGGCAACGGTGAGTCAAAGATACCTGCGGGTTGCTACTAGTGATGGCCGCTGCTGCTTTACAGTTCCTTTGAGGTTGGTGACAAGGCAGCAGAGTTGGTACACCCTCCACGGGTAGGGTTAATCCCAGGGCAGCTGATGTTACTGGCTGAGTTGGTACTGATGTTACAGCGCAGGGCTGAGGGTGCGACAATTAAGTTCACAAACATAGCGGGGTGCAGTCTCAAGGTTTCACAGTCTGTTGTTCTGTGTTACAACAAACGTCACTGTGTAATAGCCCGTTGAGCACTGAGTTAGGAGGGGATCCAGCTACTCCCGGATAACGTGGTGACACTTAACCGGTACCCCCTTCCACTGTCCTCTCACGGTCATCTCACTCTGCGCTTGCTTCGCCCTCCTGCCTTGCGCCTGACACACAGAGCCCCAAGCCAGCGGCTGTGGGCCTTTGCAGGGCAACTTCTCTCTCAGTCCCTTGGACCCTATGTGGCCAACTTTTCGGCAGGTGTGTGCGGTTCCGGCTGCGGCACTTGGAGATACTGCAGCCTCTGGGTTGCTGGTTGAGCCTTGTTGTTCTCCACTAGTCTGGGGCCCGGTCCCCCTACACTGCGGCCTGTTCCCTTTACACAGTTTCAGTCAGTGTGGATGCGGGCGTCTCCTGGGTGGACTGCTCACTACCTGGTCTCCTGGGACCCCTTCTGTCTTTGGGAGCACCCCTTTCGCTCTCTCAACTCTCTGTCTGGTCTTGTCTCTCTGAGGTCTTAGGATGCGATCCCACTGGCTTCAGTCCCCAGGACACCTTGTTCTTGCTCTTGTCCTTCTTCTGACAGGCTCTCTCACTCTCACAGACTCCTACAGCTCTTGCCAGCCACCCACCAACTGTCTTCTACATATTTCTATTGTCCTTTTATACTTTCTGTCACTTGTCCTACATCACCAACGTGTGTCCTCCCTGACTTCGTTCCCTCCTGGGTGCTCCCCTAAACTCTGCTCTCCACCCATCACTACTACCTTGGTTCCTCCTCTCCTTTCCAGGATCAGCAACTGTGCTCTTCATTAGGAGCAATTTCTCCCTACCCTGCCCTAGAGTGGTGTAGTGTTGGCCTGCGTGTCTGGATACGGGTCAGTGTCCCCTCCTTACTCGAAAGTGGGGTACTACACCTCTGGCTGGGGTGCAATACCTCTGTGGAGACTGGACCTGCAGGAGTGCCACACCTGTGTTAGGATATTTTTGTGTATTATTCAGATTCTGTAGCATAGATGTAGAACATATACCTGTTCTCATAGTACTGTGTGCATTTTCAGGCGCATCAGTGTATGGCGGCCGTCACACGCACAGATATCTTTAGTGATATTGTAAGCGATCACGTGCACGCGCAATCGCTTACAATATCGCTCACATCGCTGGTGAGATGTCACACAGACAGACTCACCAGCGATGTGGATCCGCGATCTCGCTGGTAACTATGGTACACATCGGGTAACTAGGCGCCGCGCGTCGCTTAGTTACCCGACGTGTACCATAGTTACCATCTCCCAGCATAGGCTCTGCCGCTGGGAGATCGCTCATCGTGGTGTCATACACCACGATGAAGGAGATCGTGAAATCGATCATCGCTAGATCTGAGAACCGGACCTCAGATCAGCGATGTCACGATCAAGCGATTTCACATCGTGAATCGCTTGATTACATGCATCGATTTTAAGCCCGATATCGCTTAAGCGATCAAAAAGGAGATCGCTTAAACGATATCGGGCAAGATATCTGTGCGTGTGACGGCCGCCTCAGTTGTGCATCAAATACGTTTGTGCCATGGAACTAGTTACAGAGCCTGTCAGTCTGGAATTCCTCTTAACTTATGTACCTGTTCCATTCATCCACTATTACAGATTTACCCTATTTACAATTGCATACACATGTATACTCTGGCAGGTCTTTATATGGTACTAGCTGTGAGCCCGATTCTAAAGAATCGGGAGTCTAGAATCTGTATATAATTTTTTTAAGAGTTTTAAATAATAGACTTAAACACCAGATATATGACTAAGTAGGCGATGTAGGCAGAACTGTGAGGGTAGCAATATAGTGGAGGTGTAGAAAGAGTTAATGTCCGACTAGCAGGACTATAACAGAGTAGGAACTTATAATGATATCAAAAATGTTATTGAAGGAGTTAATGTCCCACAGGCACTCCCACAACAGACTCAGCGCTGTAAATTATATCCAAAATGGTGTTCAAGGGGTTAATGTACCAGTGGCAGTAGTTATAAACACTACCAAATATGCAGTTAATACTGAACTGGTATATAATGGGTTAATTTCACAGTGTCATTACAACTATACACTGTGTAATAGAAATAACAACAATAATGGAATATAAGGGGTTAATGTTCCTACTGGCAGTAGTAATAGAGACTACAAAGTATGGAGTTAAGGCAGAAATGGTATATAAGGGGTTAACTTCGCAGTGGCAGTACAACTACACACTGTGTTATAGAAATTTAGAAATTACAGATAAAACGGAATGTAAGGGGTTAATGTTGCTACTGTCATGAGTACAATGAGAATAGCGCCTCACTTACAGCGGTAAATTTGAAACTCAAAGTCCTCCATTATATCTCAATGGGAAGTGAGGCGCTATGCTCATTGGTCGGCGCCAGCACACAGCGACCAATGAGAATAGCGTCTCACTTCCCATTGAGATATAATGGAGGACTTTGAGTTTCAAATTTACCGCTGTAAGTGAGGCGCTATTGTCATTGGTCGGCACCAGCACACAGCAACCAATGAGAATAGCGCCTCACTTCCCATTGAGATATAATGGAGGACTTTGAGTTTCAAATTTACAGCTGTAAGTGAGGCGCTATGCTTATTGGTCGCTGTGTGCTGGCGCCGACCAATGAGCATAGCGCCTCACTTACAGCGCTAAATTTGAAACCTCCATTATATCTCAATGGGAAGTGAGGCGCTATTCTCATTGGTCGCTGTGTGCTGGCGCCGACCAATGAGAATAGCGCCTCACTTACAGCGGTAAATTTGAAACCTCCATTATATCTCAATGGGAAGTGAGGCGCTATTCTCATTGGTCGCTGTGTGCTGGCGCCGACCAATGAGAATAGCGCCTCACTTCCCATTGAGATATAATAGAGGACTTTGAGTTTCAAATTTACCGCTGTAAGTGAGGCGCTATTCTCATTGGTCGGCGCCAGCACACAGCGACCAATGAGAATAGCGCCAAAGACTAACAGCACATGCCAGCATATAGTCACTAAGGTGGGGCCCCAACATTGGATATTCACCACGCACGGGGACATGTATACACACCACATGCACACAAAGAGTAACAGCAAGTATATAGTCGCTAAGGTGCAGCCCCAACATTGGATACTCACCATGCACCCGAACAAACACACACACACCACAAAGAGACACACACAACACAGAGACACACACACACCGCCACGGGGACACACACACACGCTATACCGACACATGCACTCACCCCACAGGGACACACACACACCACAAAGAGACACGCACAACACAGAGACACACACACCCCACAAAGACACCCCTCCCACAGGGACACACACACCACACAGACCCCCCCACAGGGACACACACACATACACACCCTATAGAGACACATGCACTCATCCCACAGGGACACACACACACACCACAAAGAGACACACACAACACAGAGACACCCCCCCCACAAAGACACCCCTCCCACAGAGACACACACACCACACAGACCCCCCACAGGGACACACACACATACACACCCTATAGAGACACATGCACTCACCCCACAGGGACACACACACCACAAAGAGACACACACACACCACACAGACCCCCCCACACAGGGACACACACACACATACACACCCTATAGGGACACATGTACTCACCCCACAGGGACACACACACACACACACACACACACACACCACAAAGAGACACACACAACACAGAGACACACACACCCCCAAAAGACACCCCCCCACAGGGACACACACACGTACACACCCTATAAGGACACATGCACTCACCCCACAGGGACACACACACCACAAAGAGACACACACAACACAGAGACCCCCTCACACACAGACACCCCCCCCCCCACAGGGGGACACACACATACACACCCTATTGGGACACATGCACTCACCCCACAGGGAAACACACACACCACAAAGAGACACACACAACAGAGACACACACCACACAGTCACCCCCACAGGGACACACACACATGCACACCCTATAGGGACACATGCACTCACCTCACAGGGACACACACATACACACACCCCAGGGACACACACCACACAAACAGACACAGATGTGCACAAATCACCTCACACAACTCATCTCATACGTGTGCTATCTTTAATTTCCAAACATAAACATCTGATTAAAAACAGCCAATGTGCAACACATGTGCCATATAGGGAATTAAGGCAGATGTCAGTCACATGAGCTGTCTATTATGTGTATGTGTGAGGTAATATATAGTGCCCGGCCAGGGGGAGGGTTTACTGTTGGCTGGAGATTTATTAGGCTGCCTATAGCAACCAATCACAGCTCAGCTTCCATTTTCTTACAGGTCATTAATATGACATATTCAAATTCTATTTTGTTATAGCTAACAGCAGTTATTTATTAACCCGGGCGTGCCGGGTAGTACAGCTAGTTAAAAAATAAAAAAACACATATTTGGTATTGCAGTGTTCAGAAATGCCCGATCTATCAAAATATAAAATCAGTGAATCTGATCTGTAAACTGTGTAACGGAAAAAAGTCAAAACGTCAAAATTACGTTTTTTTGGTTGCTGCAACATTGCAAAAAATTCAATAATGGGTGATCAAAACAGCACATTAACTCAAAACTGGGTATGATTAGAAACATCAGCTCAAGACGCAAAAGTTAAGCTGTCATACAACCACAGATCCCGAAAAATGAGAACGAATCATGGAAAATGGTGCAAAAGTGCAATTCTTTTTCTTTAATAATTTCAGATTTTTTTTCACCACTTAGATAACAGTAAAAACATATGTTTGGTATCAATGAACTTGTACATGTCAGTTTTACCATATACTGAACATAGGGAATAAAAAATCAAAAATGTGTTGTGGCACTTTTTTTGCAAATCCACCATCGTTTTAATTTTTTCCCCTATTTTCCTGTACATTATATGGTAAAAGAAATGATTTAATCCAAAAGTACAACTTGTCCCACAAAAAAAATAAACCCTCCTATGGTCATATTGATGGAACAATAAAGAATTTATGATTCTTAGAAGAAGGGAAAAATCACCGAATTGGTACATAATATATAAGAGAGAAAAAAATGGCCTCTTACAAAAACCTTTGCATTTTGCAGGATACTATCAGCTACCTCAGAGGCAACCCATATCTCTCAACACCAGAGGGTGAAGGAGTTAAATATGCAAAAGTGGGTCTTGTTTCTAATAGGTTTTTGTTAGTTCCTGTGCTCATTTAACCTGCTTCCCTGCTTGATTCTACTGGTACCTACCTGGTTTATCACTCTCTCATTGATTCTGATCTATCCACTCCTGACTCTGGCCACGTTTCTTGAACCTGTGATGCCCGCCCCTGACTTTGGCTTTCTCAACTACGTCTTGGTGTGTGCCCTTGAACGTAACACGCCTGCCTTGACTCTTCAACCAGTTGCTGCAGAACCAGGGACTGCCCTGCAAGTAGTACCCGACGACTACCTGTGGCCCAACCTATCCTAACCACATGAGATCCTAATGAAAGCTAGGATCCACACCAGCACCACACAGATATTTAGATAATCAACAGGAGGTGCTACCTGCAGCTGGCTGCTCACTTCCTGTTAATTACTTATATTTCCTCCGACTTCTGACTTCTGTCCTGCTTTAATGTTCATTTTTGTTCTGTTGTTGTTCTACATATAAAAAAATGAGCCTTTAAAATATTTTACAAATATCTTCTTCACCATT
Organism: Allobates femoralis; assembly: GCA_033576535.1. Lineage (NCBI taxonomy): Eukaryota > Metazoa > Chordata > Amphibia > Anura > Aromobatidae > Allobates > Allobates femoralis. Next base: position 83,056,405 of record JARQOC010000011.1, read on the forward strand.
CATTGCTAAGACAGCTGTCACACGGTTCAATATTGCGAACGATATCGTTTAAGTGATCTGCTTTTTGATCGCTTAAGCGATATCGTTTGTGCATCGCTACGTGCGATCAAGCGATTTAACAATGTAAAATCGCTTGATCGTTAGATCGCAGATTTGGGAGCCGGAGCTCATATCTAGCGATCATCGCTTGTTCAATCTGCTTCATCGTGGTGTGTGACACCACGATGAACGATCTCCCAGCGGCAGAGCCTATGCTGGGAGATGGTATCTATGGTAAACGTCGGGTTACTTAGCGCCGCGCGGCGCCTAGTAACCCGATGTGTACCATAGTTACCAGCGATCTCGCTGGCCCACATCGCTGGTGAGTCTGTCTGTGTGACAGCTCACCAACGATGTGAACGATATTGTTAGCGATCGCGCGTGCACGTGATCGCTTACAATATCGCTCACGATATTGTAGCGTGTGACGGCCGCCTAAGACTCCTGTCCTGTATATTGTATCCTTGTGCATTAATTGCCTTTAAATTGCATGAAAAAAAGGTTTTGTTCTACAAGCTGGGAATTGGTTAAGAGAAATGGTTTATAATACAGAAACCTCTGCCTATCTTTTGTGGGTTTATCCAATTCTGTTTCAGGAGACAGATTAAACATCTTTACATAATATTCATTCTAATTGGAAAGGTGCCTTTATTTTAACATAAGCTCTAAGATCCAAACATTACTCAGGCGTAAAGAGACATCTTTGGCTTATCTAGACCTTTTCTTGTTCTCAGGTCCCCCGTGGTTTGATTATTAAATATACGAAACATTTAGAATATGCAGAAGCCTTAATTACAGCTGGCTGTGCATTTGGCCTTCATCCAGACTTTGATTAATAACTGTAAGTTACATTATGAAGAGGCAAAGCGAGGGATCTGGAAGGTGGTCATCAAGGGGGCAACATCCTTTGACTTGGCAATGTTCCTAAGATAATGTAAATGTGTCTTTGAAACTAAAAACAAATGGTACTCTGAGGCTATCGCTATACTGTAGCCAATTTATATTGTAGTTATTTGTTTGAGCCTTGCAAATAACAGACGGCAAAAGCATGTCTTTTTTCATAAATACTTGTTTTCTCCATGAAAGATCAATTCCGGAGCATCTTTTTTTACAACTCTATATTGCTCAATTACACTGTGCTTTCTTCTATAATTGTATGATTAAGATGAAAACTGGGTGGTGGCCATTAAGGTTGTCAGTGGGGTGTGTTGCTACAGTTAAGTCTATATTTATTTAGGCACTGACCCAAGTTTTTTTTTTTTACCTGTTTACTGAAAAATATTCAAGTTATAATAGCATATTTGATGTGGGCCCAGCGCTAACAAACCCTTTTAACAATGGCTATCGATTAAACATACCAAGACTATATCAATTAACCTATATTAATGAGTCTTGGTATGTTTAATCGATAGCCATTGTTAAAAGGGTTTGTTAGCGCTGGGCCCACATCAAATATACTATTAACACAATTTTAGGAGGGATGATGCACGGGAATTCCCCCAAGGCTTACTAGCAGCTACAACATTCATTATAATTGACTGAACCTAATCCAATGGAAAGGTAGAGTCTCCCTTTAAATTGACTAGCTCCAGTGTATATACAATAATCTATTAAATATTCAAGTTATAGTTACATAACAGACATGGACATAAAATCCATATTAAATGAACACTGGCATCACCTACATGTAAAGGTGCAAGCAAAAAATAAAATATATATATATAAATATATAAATAAAAATAAATATACTACGAAAAAGAGATTTGCTGCAACACTAAACATTAAATGAATGTGGATAAACTAAATGGCTATCAAATGAGTAGCAGGGCTATGTGTACAACTAAGACAATGTGTATATGGCAGAGAGACACAGTAAATACTGTTTTGGATTATAAAGAAAATTGAAAAACTTAGCTTCAACACTGGCCACTGCTTTTGATCTGGGTAACTGCAACAAGGTGCTCTCATCCAACCCGGGTCCTATGACATATCCTACACTATGTCACTACATGCGGTATACAATTGCTAGTATGGGTTTATATGCCTATGAGGGCAATTAAAATCTGCTGGAATGGTATGTCTCTGGGCCTGGGCTACAGCAAGATGGAGGAGTAAGCGAGGCTACAGGGCGGAGGAAGGGTGCACAGTCAAAAAATAGTCAAACTACATATTAAATGAAGACTGGCATCACCTACATGTAAAGGTGCAAGCAAAAAATACATACACTAAGAAATATATACTAGGGACATAAAATCCAGACTTTTAGCCTTCATTTGAGGGTATCCACATTAAAATTGGATGAAGAGTTTGAGGTTACCGTTACACGTCGCAACATTGCATGCAATTTCACTGGCAATTTGCTGGTTGTAGTGAAATCATGCACACATTGTTCTATTTTGTTGCCGTGTACAAATAGAACAATGTGTCCATGATTTCACTGCAACTAGCAAATTGCCAGTGAAATTGTATGCAATGTTGCGACATGTAACGGTACCCTAAGGGTACCGTCACACCAGGACACTTCGCCGGCGACAGTGCCGGTGCGTCGCCTAGGGTAAAGGGGCGATAATGAGGCAAAAAATCGCCTTAGAGTGGTCGCCTGGTTTCGCACATCGCCCCACGTAACATGGCGACCGCCGATGTTACAGGCGATGGGAGCCATAGGCTCCCATGTTACAGGATCGCCGATGGGGTTTGTGGACACTACAGCGGCAATGTCGCCTGTAACATCGCCGGTGCATCAACGTAGGTATTGCCGTGTGTAAACACATGATGGCGATGCTGGCGGGGCGCCAAAAACGTGCGCGCTCCTGTGCGTCGCCGGTAAAATCTCCAGCGATGTGGATAGGTGTGATGGTGCCCTAAGAGTTTCAGCTCCTTTACATGTGCCACCCTGTTTTTAAAAGGACCAAAAGTAATTGGAAAATTGACTGGGCTGTTTTATGGGCAGAAGTGAGCAAATACTTTGTTATTTCATTCTCAATTAAGCACATAAAAGGCCTGGACTTGATTGATTGAGGTGTGGTTCTTGCATTCTGAACATTTTGCTGAAAAGTAAACATGCGGTCAAATTTGCTCTCCATGTAGGTGAAACAAGCCATCTTTCATGTGCGAAAACAGAAAAAAAGCATCCTCGGTAATTGCTACATTATTAAGAATGGCAAAATCTACAGTTTGGTACATCCTAAGAAAGTAAGCACTGGTCACCTCAACAATGCAAAAAGACCTAGACGATCATGGAAGATAACAGTTGTGGATGATTACAGAATAATTACCAGGATGAAGATAAACCCTTCACAAAAGCCAATCAAATGAACAACACTCTCCAGGATGTAGGTGTATCAATATCCAAATCAACCATAAAGAGAAGACTGCATGAACGTAAAAGCAGAGAGATCACTGCACGAAGCAAGCCACTAATAAGCCTCAAAAATACTAAGGCTAGATTTGACTTTTCTAAAAAAAAAAAAAAGCTTAAACAAACAGCACAGTTATTATTATTATTATTATTATTATTATTATATTTATTTATAAAGCACCATTGATTCCATGGTGCCATGCATGAGAAAGGGTTACATTCAAACAAGTTCAAAATACAATGAACAAACTAACAGTGACACACCGATACAGAGAGGAGAGAAGACCCTGTCCTTGCAGGCTTACATTCTACAGGGCAGTGGGGAGAGAGACAGTAGGTTGGGTCTGCTCTGGTGGTGGTGAAGTGCCAGGTTCGATAGTGGTGGAACGCCAGGTTCAGTAGTGGTGAGGCGGCACTGTGGTCATTGCAGGCTATAGGCTGTTCTGAAGAGATGGGTTTTCAGGTTCCGCTTGAAGTTCCGAGTGTGGGGGACAGTCGAATGTTTTGGGGTGCAGGATTCCAGAGGATGGGGGATGCTCGAGCAAAGTCTTGCAGGTGGTTAAATGAGGAATGTACAAGTGTGGAGGAAAGAAGGAGGTCTTGGGAGAATCAAAGATTACGAGTTGGATGATATCGGGAGATTAGTTCAGAGATATATGAGTGGTACAGATTGTAGACGGCTTTGCAAGTCAGTGTTAGTAGTTTGAATTGGATACATTGGTGAATTGGGAGCCAGTGAAGGGATTTGCAGAGGGGAGAAGTGGGGGAATAGAGAGGAGAGAGGTGGATTAGTCAGGCAGAAGAGTTAAGGACAGATTGGAGAGGTGCAAGAGTGTTAGCAGGGAGGCCACAGAGGAGGAGGTTGCAGTAGTTGAGGCAGGAGATAATGAGGGCATGCACTAGTAGTTTAGTAGATTGAGGGTTGAGGAAGGGACGGATTCTGGAAATATTTTTGAGCTGGAGGCAGCAGGAGGTGGCAAGGGCTTGGATGTGCAGTTTAAAGGACAGGGCAGAGTCAAGGGTTACTCCAAGGCAACGGACGTCAGGTACAGAGCAAAGTGTGATGTCATTTATTGTGATAGATAGATCTGGTAAGGAAGGTGTGTGAGATGGAGGAAATATGATGAGTTTGGTTTTGTCTACATAGGAAGCGAGAGGAGAAGAAGGAGGATATGGCTGATAGACACTCCGGGATTCTGGATAAGAGAGAACTGGAAGAACATTCTTTTGACAGATAAAACCAAGATCAACCTCTACGAGAATAATGAAAAGAAAAAAGTATGGCAAAGGTATTGTACATCTCATGATTCAAAGCCACATCATCTGTTATACACGGAGGAGGCAGTGTGATGGCGTTGGCGTGCATGGCTGCCAGTGGCACTGGGTCCCTAGTGTTTGTTGATGATGTGACACAGTACAGAAGCAGCTGGATGAATATATAGAATATATATTGAATATAGAGTTCTCAGAGACATACTGTGTGCTCAAATCCAGCCAAATGCAGCCAAACTGATTGGTCGGCATTTCATGATACAGATGGATAATGACCCAAAACATGAAACCAAAGAAAAAGTTTATTAAACCAATGAAGTGGAATATTTTTGAATGGCTAAGTTAGTCATCTGATCTCAACCCAATAGCCACATTTCACCTATTAAAGACAAAATTTCAGACAGAAAGACCACAAACAAACAGCAACTGAAAACCGCTGCAGTAAAGGCCTGGCAGAGCATTAAAAAGGAGAAAACAGCATCTGGTGATGTCCATGAGTTCAAGACTTCAAGCAGTCAATGCCAACAGAGGGTTTTCAACCAAGTAGTAGAAATTAACATGTTATATTCAATCATTTAATTTGTCCAATTACGTATGAGTCCCTTAAATGAAGGGATTGAGTTTAAAAAATGCTTTAGTTCCCCACATTCTTATGGAATCATTTTGTTCAAGCCACTGAATTAAAGCTGAAAGTCTGAACTTAAATTGTATCTGAATTGTTTTGTTGGAAATCCATTGTTTTAATGTACAGAACAAAAAAATGTCTCTCTGTCTAAATCTATATGGACCTATCTGTAAATAGTCTGTAGGATTGAACAATACCAGAATATGTATAGATATACCCCAACTGCTTGATACATTTTAAGGAGAGATACCAGAGAAATGGTGCAACATGTTATTTCATGAGGAATAGAGTCTCTATTAATACAAACTTGCAAGAAATGATGATATAATGAAGGACAGGCTACAGAGATGCAACGACACCGGAAAAGGCAACACAGGGTGACTCACAATAAAGATTTATGACTCACAAATCAGAGGATAATGAAGTACAATAAGGAAACTGTACAACAGTATACAAAACAATCAGAGTAAATACCCAATATATGCTAGGCAAGTTCTAAATACAATGCAGTACACTTGGTTTTCTATAACACTAAGCAACAGATACTTCTAGAATGAGCTTTAATCCAAGTCTTTATTTCTGAAAAGAGTCACTGCCTCCCTGAAATCAGTCACAGTATAACTTATCTAATAATTCAATCTTTTAACACACAGGCTCTAACAGGACTATAAGGAAAGTCGCCAAGCAGCAAGTCCAATGTTAGTGGATAATGTACCGTATGTGTAGACAGAAAGCAACCGCCTGGTTCTCTCACATCATCTTCTGGAGTTTGGTATCCTGTCTTTGGTGCTCAACCTATTTAATATAGGCAAAAATTCTTGAATGGCACAGTTTGTTCTTTGCTATTTGAATGGCAGAGTCTGGGCTTAGGTTCTTAATATCAAAAAAGGCCTGGCTACTCTGTTTGGAGGTGCCATGGGGGAATAAGGGTATGTGCCCACAGGACGTTTTTTAAGTAGTCCTGAACACAGCAAAACCTGAACTGCTTTCAAGGATCCTAGAGTCCTTGCCAGGAGATTAGCTATGATTTTGACTGCGTTTTCTGCACGTTTTTTGTGCACGTTTTTACTGCGTATTTGATGCTGCGTTTTTTCCTGCGTTTTTTCCATTGACTGCAGCAAAAACACAGGAAAAATAGAACATGTCAATTATCTCCCATCTGCACCAAAAAGGCAGGTATTTGACAGTTCTTCACACTTGCAAAACCAATGTGTGAGCACAGCCTTTCTATGAAACACATTGGTTTTGCTGGGAATCAAAACCGCAGGAACAAACTAGCATAAATTACCATAAAACCAATGATAAACTGCATGCAGAAAACGCAGCAAAAACGTCCTGTGGGCACATACCCTAAAGTGTTCAGTATAGAAAAAAAACCCCGGCACTCAGTAGGTAATTGATGCAGTAAATGAAAAGCACACAAAGCGATGTATACTGGTTGTCCGTATTTTTATTACCTTTGCAGTATTGTGTACAAAGTCCATATATCAGTTTAGTGTAACGTTTCGGCGTATTTCACCTTCATCAGACAAACTGAGGTTTCTGAATAAATGAATAATGACAATAACAAAAAGTCATAAATGATACATAAAAGATATTAGTACATACATATCATGTTACAAGAAAAAAAAATATGGTAAGCTAATGTGAAATATCTTTCTTCGATAATGTCCACATGTTTAATACAAATGTAATAAATAACAAAAACTCGTACCTATATGGATTGTGCTTAAAAGGAAAACTGCATACAAGTAGCTGGCTGGGAACCAGTGAGAATAATCTGTGTGATGGAACAGCCAGTTATTACATCATAATTGATATTACATCATAATTGATGTTCTTCAAGGAATTCTACGTTTACTAGTTGAAAAAGTATAAAGTAAGTAAAAAGAAAGAACAAAGAGAACAAGAGCAAAGGGAAGCCGGAAAAGGGGGGTGTTAGCAAAAGAAATGGGGGTAAGGAAAAGGGATTTGAAGAGAAGAAGGGAAAGAGACATTGGCTTACCAAAGAAGAGTGTGGAAAGAGCAATGCCTGGGGCAATTTTGTCATCCGTCAGGGGATCCCTGTGCCTCAAATACTGGATAGGTCTAATGAGCCCGTATAGTTCTAACTGTTGGGTGAGATATAATGTGTAAAGAAATGTGCTATATATCGTGCCCCAACCGCCATGACATGTACAGAGAGATTCAATGTTATGTTGTTACCTTGGAATATAAGCTATAATTATCAAGGAAAATACATAAGGAGTCACCTGCAGGGTTTCTATAAGGGAATACAAGTATAAATCGATATGGTGATATAGCTACAGCTATCTGGTGACTAGATGCAGAGATGAGGAATAATAAGTACTCATAGTGTATTAGTAGTAAGATAAATCATACTTATAGTTCACGACTATACGCACATACTGGTAAGCCCATATCAGAGGAACCTAAGGGTTAAATATGAAAAGTGCTACTGCTGAATTGCGGTCATAAAACAGTGATAGTTTAAGGCTGGTTTCACACTGCAGTTTTTTTCCTGATCAGGTTCGATCAGGTTTATGTGTCAAAACCAGGAGTGTCTCCAAAACTCAGAACAGGTGTCAATCTTTCAATTATAGTTTTTCTCTGCAAGTTCCTCTCCTGGTTCCTCTCCTGGCTTTGGCACACAAACCGGATGGAACCTGATCAGGGGAAAAACTGCAGTGTGAAACCAGCCTTAGGCCCCATTCACACACTGCTTTTTTTGCTGCGTATTTGTACGCACTAGCTCAAAAAAAGCCAGGAGTGGAACAATCAAAACCTGGAGTGGCACACTCAGAGGAAAGGTCTAATAGAAACAAGTGCTCCACTTATATATTTAATCACCCACTCCTGGTTTGTGATGAGCTTGTGCTTAAAAATATGCAGCAAAAAAAGCAGTGTGTGAATGGGGCCTTAGTTAGACATATGAAGGACAATGTGATCACCTTAGAACATGAGGAAGGTTGTGTCCCTGGTTTGGAGTGTGCCCCAGTGGACAAAAGAGCTCTAAGGGGAGGTTGTTAAATGCCTATAATGAAAGCAATGAACACATTATTAAACAATGGTAATATGTGTGTGGCTGGGTATAAAGGCCCTGTTAAACTAAGCGAGATCGCTGCTAAGTCACAAGTTTGGTGACGCAACAGCGACCTCGCCAGTGATCTCGCTATGTTTGACACTTAGCAGCGACCAGGTCCGTGCTGTGAGATCGCTGGTCATGTCAGAGTCGCCTGGGCCATTTTTTGATCGTTGGGGTCTCGCTGGGCAGCATGCATCGGTGTGTTTGATAGGGACAACGACCAACAACCTCAATACTACAGGTCTGAGAAACAGGGTCCCAGCGACCTCCGTATCATTCCGCATCGTTGTTGCATCGCTGGTGAGATCTGACTGTTTGACATCTCACCAGCGATCCCGACAGCGACGCACCAGCGATCCCTACCAGGTCGTATCGTTGTCGGGATCGCTGGTGCGTCGCCAAGTGTGATGGTACCCTAAGGCCCAGTGGTGATAGTTCATTTACCTGGTGCAGAGCAGCTGTACAGCATGCTGGGATGGCGGGGACAGTGGCTTAGTGCCTCAGGGTTTAAATAGTGTGCCTGTGTCCTATTGTGCAGTGTCCACACCAGATCAACTTCCTGCTTCCTGCCTTTGGAACTCAGGAAGCCGCCCGTTGTGGAACGTAAGCGGAAGCTAATGCGCCAGACATGATGTTGTGTGACGTAGTCCGAATGTGGGTCAGGTGACCGTGAGACCTGCCTCCTTCAGCGCCGACTCAGTATCTCTGCAGAGAAAGGAGAGAACAGTAAATGGGGGCACACAATCAATAGGGGCAACAATGTAAATGACAAAAACAATCTGTTGGTGACACAAAGGTGCACGGAAAGCTAATGTGGAAGCAACTGCTAAGGAGTTATTAAGCCTGGGAAAGATGGGAACTAATAGTGATATTACAAAGGATAAATTGTAAATGCTAGTTTGCATCTATAAAACAATTCTTGCATCTTGTGTTAAAGATAACAGTCTTATCCACTCTAGTTCTCTGTGGCACCAAAAGAACAGTAACATACCCGAGACCGCACTGGCATTTGATGAAGTAGACCACAAACGTGGAATCACATGTGTAAAAACCTTTAATTGGATATCCCTTCCCCATCCTAGGGTGTGTAAAGAACTTACCCTTCGTGATATTCGAGCAGTGGAAATATCCATGGGAAGGTCCCCTGTTTCAGTGTTGAAAGAAAGCCTTGCACTTTGGATGTTTTGTGTGTTCCAATATCAGCCCTCACCAGTTGGTCTCTGAGGTTGTTTGGTCTTTTCTAACATACTAGTGGGGGATTTTTGAATTCAGGAACATTCAGATAAGCTATCCACAAAAGGGGCCAGTGTCTGCGAATAATGCCATGTAAGGGTCCATTGAAGGGATGGTAGGTATTAACAAACACTACTCTAGATAATGCACTAGCAGGTTGGGGAGCCACGTACCGAGGAGGGTAGCCTCTGGTGATAAATCTACGGGTCAGCTTATCATGTTTTTCTTTTAATGTTCCTGAATCTGACATTATCTGTTGTACCCTAATATGTTGAGACTTATGTAATGACCACTTCATATGTGGGAGGTGACAACTCTTGAAGTGAAGGAGGCTGTTTCGATCTGTGGGTTTGGTATAAAGGTCTGTTGAGATTATGCTTCTGAATCTAACAGGACCAACGTGTCCAAAAAGTTAATGTGTGACTGGTGGTGGTGTAATGTAAAGGTTAAACCAGTGACCGATGTCTTGATAATATGGTGT
>JARQOC010000011.1:83071497-83192210 GCA_033576535.1 Allobates femoralis
TTAAAGAAGACACAACACCGAGAAAAATTTTTTTATTACAACAAAAAACACAAACACGTATTTTGACTCCATCTTTATTACTCCCACATACCCATCCAGGATCCTGGTAGAGGTCCGTCCGTTAGTGAAGATTCACTAACAATTAGATTTGAAGGCTCGTGCAGTGAAGCATTCATGGTCTGTGTCACCTGAGGTCGGCTAAAGCAATGTGTTTCTCTGACCTCATGTGAAACTTCCCACTTCACAGCGTGACCCACATAGAGTGAGTTTTCTGTTACCGATGTGAACAGGGTGACATCAGTGTAGATCACCTGAGGTCAGATAGAGTGCCGAGGATTAACTCTGACCTCAGGTGAAGTTTACTGCGTCACCCAGGTCCCAGCGTTACACAAAACTCACAGACCCTCTCACCCTCAGTCTCTCTATCTCTACAAAATATATATACACATGCACACACACACACACAACGTGTATGTATACACACACACATGCACACACACACGTATGTATACACACACTTGCACGCACACACACACACACGTATGTATACACACACATGCACACACACACACACACGTAAGTATACACACACTTGCACGCACACACACACGTAAGTATACACACACATGCACACACACGCACACACACACACACACACACACACACACGTATACACACACATGCACGCACACACAAACACACACGTATGTATACACACACATGCACGCACACGCACACACACGTATGTATACACACACATGCACACACACACACAAGTATGTATACACACACATGCACACACACACACGTGTATGTATACAAACACATGCACACACACACGTAAGTATACACACATGCACACACAGACAAGTATGTATACACGCACGCACACACACGTGTATGTATACACACACATGCACACACACACACACACGTGTATGTATACACACACATGCACGCACACACACACACACACGTATACACACACATGCACACACACACACGTAAGTATACACACACATGCACACACACACGTAAGTATACACACACATGCACACACAGACAAGTATGTATACACGCACGCACACACACGTGTATGTATACACACACATGCACACACACACACACACACGTGTATGTATACACACACATGCACGCACACACACACACACGTGTATGTATACACACACATGCACGCACACACACACACGTGTATGTATACAAACACATGCACACACACACACACAAGTATGTATACACACACATGCACGCACACACACACACGTATGTATACACACACATGCACGCACACACACACACAAGTATGTATACAAACACATGCACACACACACACAAGTATGTATACACACACATGCACGCACACACACACACGTATACACACATGCACACACACACACGTAAGTATACACACACATGCACACACACACGTAAGTATACACACACATGCACACACACACGTAAGTATACACACACATGCACACACAGACAAGTATGTATACACACACATGCACGCACACACACACACACACACACGTATACACACACAATCTAACTATATATATGTGCATATATATATATATATATATATATATATATATATAGATGCACATATGAAATGTGCCTAATAAAAGTGAATGTACATATGTGTGTGTGTAATCCATATGTACATGTGGATTACACACACATATATATGTGCAGTTTTGGGAGGGTGGGGGGCCGCCGATACTCACCTTCCGAAGACGCCGATCGTTGCCTAGCGACGACGGCACTCGCATCGGCTTCACCCGCTGCACTGGGCATGCGCGGCACGGAAATGACGCGCTCTCATCGTCATTTCCGGGCCGCGCGTCATGAAGAGCGGGGCGGGATGATTCCAATGGGCTCCCCGCTCTTCAAATCGATAATGCCGCCCATTAGGGCGTTAGGAAGGGAGCGAGGCGGGGGGAGCGCGGCTCTGGGGAACCCGCCCTTCGGACAAGAGCCCACAGGAACGCCCCACTGTCACAGAAAATGTAAGTTTATAAAGTGTTTTATTCACCTTCTATAAAGCCCTATTAGGACAGGCAGGGATGGTTAGGGAGCTAGTTAGGGTCTGTAGGGGCAGGTAGTGATAGTTTAGGGGCCATAGATTAGGTGACAGGTTCCCTTTAAGACTGAAATAGGCCTATAGTTCACAATGAGGTCTCTGTCTCCCTTTTGCTTCGTGCATCTCATCAGGTAATTTTGTGCCCAGAGAGAGTGGGTTGATGAGGGTGGTTAAATATGTGGTTAGAGTAGAGGCAAACCTTTTGTAGTACTCATTGGGAATTCAATCTGGCCCTCGTGCCTTGTTATATTTTAGGGAGTTTATTGTGTCAATAATATCATTGTTTTTATAAGGGGCGTTTAGAAAATTTAAATCTTCATTGGACAGGGAGGGTATCTGAATTGAGTCAAGGAAGTGGTTGATATCTTCCTTGGTAAGTTAATTTTCTAGTTTATTATTTTTCAAGTTGTACAAATTGTTATAGAATTCTTCAAATTTTTTTGAGATTTCTTTTGGGCTTTTGTAGATTTTATTGGCCCTGTTTTTTATCTGTAAGATTTTGGTCTTGTACCTCATAATTCTCGTTCTTATGGCCAGATGGTTTATTCATGAGATGGTAAAAGTTAGATTTTGAGGCCAATACGAATCTTTCATACTCATGGGAAAGTGTGGATTTCAGTTCAAGTCTGTTGTACAATTTTTCTTTGGGTGTTAATTTTACTTATAATTTCTTTAGTCTTCTTTGTTGATCTTGGCATTGAGCTGGATCAGGGTATCTCTAATGACTGCCTTATGGGATTGCCATAAGGTGGCGTCACACATGTCAATGTCGCCAGCGATCTGATCGCTGACGACATTGACGGATGATCGCTGGTGAGCTGTCACAGGCAGACTCACCAGCGATCATTTTACCAGCGACATCGTGGAAATGATTTAAATATCGTTTCCACGATGTCTGCAGGCTGGTATCCAAGGTGAACTGCGGGTAACTAGGCAGCGCGCGCTGCCTAGATACCCTATGTGTACCTTAGTTACCAGCCTTCTCCGCTCACCGGCTGGTATCTAAGGTACACAGCGGGTAACTAGGGTCCCTAGTTACCCGCTGTGTACCATAGATACCAGCCGGTGAGCGGAGAAGGCTGGTAACTAAGGTACACATCGGGTATTTAGGCAGCGCGCGCTGCCTAGTTACCCGCAGTTTACCTTGGAAACCAGCTCCCAGTGCTTCTTGAGAGGCGCTGGGAGCTGGCTGATCGCGTCTCCCGGTGTCACACGCAGCGATGCTGCGTGTAAATCGGGCGACCATCGCCGGGTTTTCGGTCCAGTCCGAAAACCTGGCGATGATGAACCAGTGATTTATCGCTGGTTGATTAAGCATGTCACACGCGTCAATATCGCTGCAACATCACACGCAGAAACGATATTGACAGTGATATTGACGCGTGTGACATCCCCTATAGAGCCGTGATAGAAATATTTTCAATATCATTGTAGTTAAAGTAATTTTTTAAGTCATCTTGTATTTTTAGGCTGTGGACAGGGTGGGCAAATAGGAATGAGTTAGTGTCACATCGCCATTGGACTTGGTGGCTGGTGTTCCTGCCTCCGTGCCAGTGATAGGAGGGCCTTGTCCTCATATGGACCTGCTCCTTCGACGTCTGCCTCTGTCACTGAACGCCGCCGTGTTTCTCTTTTGGGTGATGTTGGTCGCAGAGGAGCGGGCCCTGCAGAGGTGTCTGATAGGCGCAGCCTTCGTTCTTCTGTCAGAAGTGGGGTGGTTAGTGCCAGTCGTGCATCATCATCTGGCCTGGTTCTAGGGGCTGTCTGGATGAGATCATCAGGCTGTGAGCTCCAGCCTATGGGAGGTAACCGCGCCCTTCAAATACATTGGAGCCTGTCTTGCAGGCCGCCAGATATAGTTTTGGTTCCCCAGTGATATAATGTGTGTTTGGTTTTGACTCTGACCTTTGCATGGATTTTCGACTCTGCTACCGCCTGACGATTTTGTACCTTAGCTGCCCTCTCGGTTTTGACTCGGACTCCTGACTACATTCTTCGGATCCTGATTTTTCCCTTCCTGGCGACCTCCCTGCTCTGCTGCTCATAATAGGCAGCTACCCCCTGGACTCCGCTGTAATTCCAGATCCCTGTATAGGGTTTAAGGGTCTCGGGGTTTCTCGGAGTGCTGCCTTACCAGCAGCTCAGCCTCACAGCGGATGGTCGTCACAGTTAGCTCTCCAGGTTTTATTCATATGTTGGTTGATGAAAATTTCAAAAGTGATGGGAGAGTGGTTTGACCACACCCTGGGATGAATGGTAACTTGGTTTATTTTTTGTAAGGTTTTTATGTCAGCTAGGACCAGGTCAATTTTTAAGAAAGATCTGTAGGGGTCTGAGTAATAAGAACATTCTACTGAGGTTGTATTTAGGCATCTGAAGGTGTTGTAAAGTTCCTCGTGATTGAGTCAGGGGTCAAGGGTGAAATGGAAGGCTCTGCCTTTGTTGGAGGAGTCAAGATTAGGGTACTGGGCCTTATACCCAGCCACACACATATTACCTATTTTTGATAATGTGTTCCTTGCTTTCATTATATGGAAGGAAAAAACAACAAGTTGCGCCACGCTGATCCCACACTTTGAATAAGGGTTAATCAGAGATACACTCACCTGGAACTGTTGTGCGCCGCACAACAGGGAATGGGGTACAGGGTGAGTGTAAGATCTGTCTGTTTTTCCTGAAGCGACCTTCCACTTGGCTTCGTGTAGTGAGGCTCCGCGGTCGGGCCGACCGTGTCCAACGGGCCTGAACACTTAATCCCAGGGGAGGCAGTTCTATTGTATGTTCAGCAGGGTCTCTCCTCCAGCAGCTCTCATACCACACCCCAAAGGGAGGAGGATAATGACAGGAAGGAAATATAGTATGGAAGTGAGCGCTAGAAAAGACCAAGGAACTGAAAATTAAGAGAATTACCTCTAAGTTTATTAAAAGGTGGGTGGAGCGAGCCCTCAGCCACAACGCGTTTCGACAAACGTCTTTCTCAACTTGAGAAAGACGTTTGTCGAAACGCGTTGTGGCTGAGGGCTCGCTCCACCCACCTTTTAATAAACTTAGAGGTAATTCTCTTAATTTTCAGTTCCTTGGTCTTTTCTAGCGCTCACTTCCATACTATATTTCCTTCCTGTCATTGCTTTCATTATAGGCATTTAACATTTGCCCTGCCGCTAGTGTTTTGTCAAAGCGGGTTTTTAGTGCCGCCAATGGAATCATTACTGATAAACGCACCCGCCTGTCAACTGAAAATGCTGACAGGCTGACTCTGATCAAGATGAACAAGGGTTGGATTGGGCCTGACTTCAGTACACCACCAAATGATAGCAGCGTAATGTAAAGTTGAAGCCATTGTATTTATTGGGGATGTATATTCCCACGCCACTCCTCACTCAAGCACCCGAGCATTTTAGTGCTTGCTCATCACTAATATTTAACCTTTAGGTTTCTCTGATATGGGCTTACCAGTACGTGTCATATAGTCGTGAACTATAAGTATGGTTTATCTTATTACTAATACACTATGAGTACTTATTATCCCTCATCTCTGCATCTAGTCATCATATAGCGGTAGCTATATCACCATATCGATTTATACTTGTATTCCCTTACAGAAACCCTGAGGGTAAATCCTTATGTATTTTCCTTGCTAATTTTAGCATATATTCAAAGGTTACAACACAACATTGAATCTCTCTGTACATGTCATGGCAGTTGGGGCACGATATATAGCACAGTTTTTTACACATGATATTTCACCCAACAGTTAGAACTATACGGGCTCATTAAACCTATCCAGTATTCGAGGCACAGGGATCCCTGGACGGATGACAAAATTACCCCAGGCATGGCTCTTTCCACACTCTTCTTTGGTGAGCCAATGTCTCTCTCTCTCTTCCTTTCTTCAATTCCCTTTTCCTTACCCCTGTTTCTTTTGCTACACCCCCCTTTCGGCTTCCCTTTGCTCTTGTTCTCTCTTTGTTCTTTCTTTTTTCTTACTTTATACTTTTGCAACTAGTAAAAGTGGAATTCCTTGAAGAACATCAATTATGATGTAATATCAATTATGATGTAATAACTGGCTGATCCATCACACAGATTATTCTCACTGGTTCCCAGCCAGCTACTTGTATGCAGTTTTCCTTTTAAGCACAATCCATATAGATACCAGTTTTTGTTATTTATTACATTTGTATTAAACATGTATTAAACATGTGGACATTATTGAAGAAAGATATTTCACATTAGGTTACTGTATATTTTTTTCTTGTAACATGATATGTATGGACTAATATCTTTGTTATGTATCATTTATGACCTTTTGTTATTGTCATTGTTTATTTATTCAGAAATCTCAGTTTGTCTGATGAAGACGAAAGACGTTACACTAAACTGATATATGGACTTTGTGCACAATACTGAATATTAAATATACAAACAACCAGTATACATCGCTTTGTGTGTTTTTCATTTACTGCATCAATTACCTACTGAGTGCTGGTATTTTTTTCTATACTTGGCTTAGGTTCTTGACTGGTCTTCTTTGGAGACAATATAATTCAGGCCTTATCAGAGATCTAGGCGCCCCTGGGTACTTTCTCAGCAATAGTGGCCTTAACTCTGCACTCCTGCTCGCAGCTCCTGCTCTGCACCACAACTGTCACCTGACCTGGCATCACATCGAAGCGCTACTCTCGAGGAATCAGCTTTTTTATTATAAAGTTCCAAGTGATTCCTTGACCAGACACTGCTAGATCTGTTTGAGTGCGTCTGGTGGTGTTCACACTCCCATACACAAGCCTGAACTAGAAATATAGATTTACTAAGGACAAGCTTATACAATATGGCTGGGGTCACATTTGGAAAGGTAATTGCGGTTGCCGCATCCATATCCGGATACGGTAACCGCAATTGCCTTCAGACACATTTTTTGACATGTGTAATCCGGAGCAATCCGGTTACCGTATGCTTTGTTCATCCCTGCTGCCGTAGGGATGAACAAAGGGTTAAATGTTAATAATAGCTGTGGGCAACATGTCTCTACGGGGTGCCCACCCCCCCTAGAGGCATGCTGTCCACTCAGGCGGGCATGAGAGGGGTTAATCTTGTCAGTATAGTATTGCCGGCTATTGTCGGCTTTGTGAATTTTATGAATGACTGCGGGGACTCCTCACAGTAGAGGAGATACTGTATGTAATGTACGTACTGTATGAGCCCTGTCCTTGGTCCTGAAAGTCGTAACATTAGTTCCCTACCTTATATAGGAGGAGTGGGACCGCCCTTATACGTCACTATCTGCACTTTGTATACTATTTCGGCCGGATAGTGACATCATAAGGGCGGTCCCACTCCTATATAAGGTAGGGGCAGGCACCACCGGCCACCTGTGACCCGTAGAAGGGCGAGAGCCCGAAAAGGTGCCGTCATCACCCCGGTACCACTTCCCTGCACTCTGAACCCGCAACCCCTCCAATAAAGGACACCGCTATCTGCAACCTCGGTGAGTGCCGTTTTTTCTTCCTTTTTATTAGCACTGTTAGTATGCTTAAAAATGCTCTCTTTTGTTAGTAGTAAAAGAAATGCAAATGTATTGTGTGCCAGGTTCCACCTATGGTAAAATCTTTTATATCATCCATAATATCTATTTTTATACTATTTCCTATAAAGCATTCCAACTGACAAATAAAAGCAAAATCAGTACTGGGTCAGAGCAAAGTCATTTTACTAATTGCTACTTTAAATATTAAAATTAGGAGGGGATACTCTTGGCTATAAGTGTGATCCACACAGAAAATTAGATACACATTGTTATTTAATATAAAATGTTAACAAGTGTAAAGTCCATGCTTACCACCTAAACCTATATTGACATATTATATGCTTTTAGACACTGGAGAAAAATGAGATAACACTTCAATATTGCTGTCTATGGATTTTAATTTATCCTTTATATGGCACAGAACAAGGAGGCAGTTTAAAGTGCTAGGTGCAGTGGTAAAGCAGGGTACAAAAACATCAGATTACACAAAAGGGACATAAACATGAGTCACCCCCAGAGCCATGGGGTACTCGAGACCGGGCCAGTGCTGTCTCTAGGGGAGGTCATGGGGGTCGTGACCCGGTTACGTGGCCTGGGTTCAACTTAAAAGAGTAGGGGATTTTCTGGCGTTGTTGAAGAAGGGGTTATATACAAGGAGGTTTCCTGACGCCACCTTTGGTGTGTGGCTAAGGATAGCCACCGCTGCTGCAGAACCTCCGGGGATGATGGATGGCAGCTGGGATGGAATGACTCTGCACGGATAAAGCCAATCCCCGGGGCAGTGTAAATAGTCTATGCGTGGGAGGCAGGACGACAGGCACAAGGAACAGGCAGACTCAGTGTTTTGTAGTTTTCTCAGTCCTTTACTGGAGCAGATGTTAAAAAGCTGTCCACGGATAATAGGCATTTAATAACCTCTCCTTAGAGCTCTTTTGCCCGCTGGGGCACACTCCAAACCAGGGACACAATCTCCCTCATATTCTAAGGTGATCACATTGTCCTCCATATGTCTGCCTAAAACTGTCACTGTTTTATGACGCCGGTTCAGCAGTAGCACTTTTCACATTGAACCCTTAGGTTCCTCTGATATGGGCTTACCAGTATGTGCGTATAGTCGTGAACTATAAGTATGGTTTATCTTACTACTAATACACTATGAGTCCTTATTATCCTTCATCTCTGCATCTAGTCACCAGATAGCTGTAGCTATATTACCATATCGATTTATACTTGTATTCCCTTACAGAAACCCTGAAGATGTCTCCTTATATATTTTCCTTGCTAATTATAGCATTTATTCCAAGGTAACAACATAACATTGAATCTCTCTGTACATGTCATGGCGGTTGGGGCACGATATATAGCACAGTATTTTACACATGATATCTCACCCAACAGTTAGAACTATGCGGGCTCATTAGACCTATCCAGTATTTGAGGCACAGGGATCCCCTGACAGATGACAGAATTGCCCCAGGCATTGCTCTTTCCACACTCTTCTTTGGGAAGCCAATGTCTCTCTCTTCTTCTCTTCAATTCCCTTTTTCTTACCCCCATTTCTTTTGCTACACCCCCTTTTCCAGCTTCCCTTTGCTCTTGTTCTCTCTTTGTTCTTTCTTTTTTCTTACTTTATACTTTTGCAGCTAATAAAAGTTGAATTCCTTGAAGAACATCAATTATGATGTAATATCAATTATGATGTAATAATTGGCTGATCCATCACACAGACTATTCTCACTGGTTCCAAGCCACCTACTTGTATGCAGTCTTCCTTTTAAGCACAATCCATATAGATACGAGGTTTTGTTATTTATTACATTTGTATTAAACATGTGGACATTATCGAAGAAAGATATTTCACATTAGGTTACTGTATATTTTTTTCTTGTAACAATGTATAATATGTACTAATATCTTTGTTATGTATCATTTATGACTTTTTGTTATTGTCATTGTTCATTTATTCAGAAACCTCAGTTTGTCTGATGAAGGCGAAAGACGCCGAAACGTTACACTAAACTGATATATGGACTTTGTGCACAATACTGCAAGTTAATAAAAATACGGGCAACCAGTTTACATCGCTTTGTGTGTTTTTCATTTACTGCATCAATTACTTACTGAGTGCCGGGTTTTTTTTCTATACTTGGCTTAGGTTGTTGACTGGCATAGTCTGGTCCTCTTTGGAGACAATATAATTCAGGCCTTATCAGAGATGTAGGTGCCCCTGGGTACTGTCACCTGACCTGGAATCTCATTGAATCGCTACCCTTGAGGAATCAGCCTTTTTGTTAAACAGTTCCAAATGATTCCTTGACCAGACACTGCTAGATCTGGTTGGGTGTGTCTGCTGGTGTTCACACTCCTGTACACAAGCCTGAACTGGAAATATAGGTTTAATAAGGACAAGCTTATACAATATGTAGCATAGGTAAATGAATATTGGTTGATTGGGATACCGCTACTAAAGGATCACTCACTAGTACTGAGTACTCGGCTGAAATTTCCACTGCAACTGACTGTTGGGGGACATCTAAAGATAGCCATAACTGCAAATCATACTGGCAAGAATGTAACAATCATAACAATATTTGCTGCATAATTAGCACTGTTAGTTAGTGTTGTTGAAGAAGGGGTTATATACAAGGAGTTTCATGATGCCACCCATGGTGTGTGGCTAGTGATAGCCACCGATGTTGCAGAACCTCCGGGGATGATGGATAGCAGCTGGGATGGAACGGCTCTCCACGAGTAAAGCCAATCCCCGTGGCAGTGTAAATAGTTTATGCGTGGGATGCACGACGACGGGCACAAGGAACATGCAGACTCAGTGTTTTGTAGTTTTCTCAGTCCTTTACTGGAGCAGATGTTAACAAGATGTCCACGGAGTCTTTGAGAGCAACTCGGGGTTTCTTCCCATCCAGTTAGGTCTTTGGCTCCCTCGCTGCGCTTAGTGTCCTGGCTCCCACAGCTGTATAAGCTGAGCTGTCGGCCCTGTCTCTTCCTGCGAGGTACCAGTATGACAGGCAACTCGAGTCTTTTCTTTCTACCCTGTTCCCGGGTGTCAGCTTCTGAACTCTCTATGTTGCTGTGTCTGTGGGTATGGTGTGGCTGAGGAATCTGGAATCTACACCTTCTGGTGTTGACTGTCAGGATGTAAGACCCTGCACAGTCTCGGACTTTGGTGTCCGCTTTTTGAACCTTTCCTCTAGGGTGAGCACGGGGTTGCTCAGCCTCCCAGGTGTATTCTTGCTCCTCTGCTCAGACCCTAACCTTAGGCCTGGAACTCAGTTAGCGACCTTGGGACGAGCTTAGCATGGTTACTTTACACCCAGGTCCTCCTCACAGTCCTCCCAGGAACTGAACTAGCTAGCCCCTCCCCAGACCAGAATATGTAGGGGAGCTCACCCTGAATCCGCGCTTGGTCTCCCCCTTCTGGCCTGGAGGTGTGAGTGTTATGTGTGTGTTACCTGATGAGAAGACCCATTGTTGCTTTGCTTACAAAAACAATAAAAAGTGAAAATTCTTAAACTCAAAAAGAGTTCAAAAAGCCGTCGCTCCGGTGATTAGTCCTTTCCCACCGAGGCTAGTGTTGATTTACAAAGGAGTCTCTACCACAACCAGTCCAGTGGTATAATGGTCCATATTTAAAAGATGAAAGTTCAAGAATATGCAAAAGTTCTTACAGTAAAGTCTCTGTAGGTATTGGGCTTACTGGTTGCAGCATTATAAATCTTATGCGTTGATATAGGAATCCGGCTTGTAGATCGCGCTGTTCGAAAAATTGGCCAAGAAAATGACTCCAAGGACCTTGGATCTTTAAAACAAAGATCTTTATTCCTCCCAGACTCTACGCGTTTCGTGTACTCACTGTACACTTCCTCAGGAGTTTAAGGATACACAACCACCATGGATTAAGCATGTTAAATAAAGCCCTTGGCAGGAAATGAGGCCTTACACTTCCATGGTGAATAGAGAGAGTGGTAGAAAAGTTATAAAATTCTATCTCTGTCTACCAATCTCCTATTCACCATGGAAGTGTAAGGGATAAATTAAGGTATAAGAGCACAGGAATGTGCTAATGAGCATTATTTTTAAAGAGTTTGTAATATTTTAATTGAAAGATTGTGATTTTACTGCTTGTTTTTAGAGGGAGATATGTTCTAATGATGTGTATTTTTTTATGTAGATGTGTTTTGTACATTTATGTGGTGATGGACATTTGTGATTAAGATTTTGAAAAAAAAAAAAAAAAGAGGTTTCAGGCCTCATTTCCTGCCAAGGGCTTTATTTAACATGCTTAATCCATGGTGGTTGTGTATCCTTAAACTCCTGAGGAAGTGTACAGTGAGTACACAAAACGCGTAGAGTCTGGGAGGGATAAAGATCTTTGTTTTAAAGATCCGAGGTCCTTGGAGTCATTTTCTTGGCCAATTTTTCGAACAGCGCGATCTACAAGCCGGATTCCTATATCAACGCATAAGATTTATACAACTCTCCTGGCTGATTGCTGCGTTCGACAGGATCCAATTGTCTGGTTTAATAGTGGTTGTGTCACACACAACCCGACCAGGTGAGTGCGACCATACTTACAATTCACTGATTATATCGGATAAGACCCTATTGTGCGCTTCCTCTCCATCTATTATGGTTGCAGCATTACACATATATCACACGTAAAATAAACATTTTCCCTACGGGTGTCTCAGCTTAGGAGGCCTGGTTTCACTCTTACCACCTCCAAGCACTTTCTTTTCCTAACTTGATGTGCATGGGGGCTAATCCAGTTCTTCCACCCTTCTGTACACTAGTGTTAACCAATTACTATTCACACTTCTTTACACTAAGACATATTTACATTGCTTTATTCCTATTTTAATCTTTATACAGGGACGGGATTTGACCTTTGGTACTACGCTGCGATCTCCTGAGTTCTGGAGTGTTTGGTGCAGGTGTACTCAACACTATATTGTGTATGGAGGTATACCTTATGGGTATCTCTGATTCTGAAGGAGGTGTGGATCTGACAGCAGGACTGGCAAGTTCACTGTGATCAGGAATCTGTTCTGCTACGGGTGCTACTTTCAGTTCTTCCAATCTTGGGACTTCCTGTTGTCTCACTTCCAGTGTCATCACTTGAGGAAACGCAAGGATAGTTACCAAGACAGCTCCATGATAAAATGTCCAGGTTTTTGGAAAATCTCCTAAGGCTGTATGGAACACATCTTTTTTAGGTTTAACGGGTTCAGGTACAGGGACTTCTGATGTCTTTAGGGTTTCAGGACACAATTTTAAGTGATCTCTCCATACTGCTGAAGTTGTCTTGCCTTCATCTTTGCTGAGCAAGCACACCTTCATATTATCAAAGTTTGATGGGAGAATGGTGTACGGTGTTGTTTCCCATTGGTCATCCAATTTTTTAGTACATCTCTTTCTTTTAAGGACTTGCTCACCAGGTTGTAAAGGAGTTGTGGGAGCATGTTGGTTGTAGGTCTTTTCCTGTCTCTCTCTAGCTTGCTGGAGACTCCTCTCTATGCATTCTTGTACTTGGCAATACTTGTGTTGGCGTAGGGTATCCCAATTAGCTTCTGGTACTTCTACGTCAGGTTTTAGGATTCCCATGTCTAAGTCTATTGGCAGCTTACCAGGTCTTGCTCTCATGAGATAAGCTGGGGTGCAGTTGGTAGAACTCACTGGGACATGGTTGTACAGATCTACCAGGTCTGGTAACTTCTCTGGCCACAAGTTTCTTTTTGATGCCGGCAGAGTCTTCAAGAGGTCAATCACTATGTGGTTCATCTTCTCACATAAGCCGTTTGTTTGAGGATGGTAAAGTGGTGTGCGGATCTTCTTGCATCCATACATGTTACAGAATTCTTGAAACACCTCTACTTTAAATGCTGGACCTTGATCTGCTAGGACCTGTTCCGGATAGCCATGAGGTCTACAGAAGAACGTCTGGAATGCCTTTGCTGAAGTTCTGGCTGTTAAATCCTCTATTGGCACCACCACTTAGAAACGGGAATAGTGGTCCACTATGGTCAAGGCGTAGACATAGCCGGATCTCCTTGGTGTCAACTTGACGTGGTCCAGGGCTACTAACTCAAGTGGTTGCTTGGTGACTATGGACTGGAGTGGAGCTCTCTGACTTTCCTTATCCTTTCTTCTCAGGTTGCACGGGCCACAGTTTCTGCACCATTCTTCAATTGATCTTCGCATGCCAACCCAATCCAATCTTTCTCTCAGTAGAATTTCCAATTTTTTCCATCCAAAATACCCTATGCCATTATGATAGACTTCCAAGAACATGTTGACATCTCTTTTGGGTACAATGATTTTCATGACCAACTCATGAGTTCGGGGATTCATACAGTATGTCTTCTACATAGTTTACCTTGGTACAGAAATAGTTTACTCTTCTCTTTCCACAACTGTTGAGCTTCAGCTGGAGCATTCTGACCAGGGTATGCACCCTCCTGTGCCAGTAATTCCTTGACCAGCTTCACAGCTGGGTCACTGTCCTGTGTTTCAGCCCATCCATGGTGTGGTAATGGGTTTAGTGTTGGCTTCTGATGCTTGTGGTACACACCTGTCCTAAACTGGAATGCTTTAGGGCGGTGAAAGGCCGGTAGCTCTATCTCTTCCAGCTCCTCTGGTTCCTCTTCCACGTCCTTTAGGTGTGACATCCGGGATAAGGGATCTGCATTGGCATTTTGGCAACCGGCTCTATACTTGATGGTGAAATTGTAGTTAGACAGCCGGGCCATCCATTGCTGCTCCAGCGCACCTAATTTTGCTGAGTCCAGGTGGGTAAGCAGGTTGTTATCTGTATAGATGGTGAATCTTGCAACTGCCAGATAATGCTTGAAGCATTCTGTAACTGCCTAGACTACTAGGTAGTTCTAACTTGAAGGAACTATAGTTCTTGGGATTTCTTTCAGTAGGACCGAGCTTCCTGCTTGCAAAGGCGATGACCTTTTCTTTACCTTCTTGTACTTGAGACAGTACTGCTCCCAATCACACGTTGCTGGCATCCGTGTACAGAATGAACGGCTGATGGTAATCAGGGTAAGTCAGGATTTCATCCCCTGTCAGAGACCACTTCAACTTCTTGAAGCATTCTTCTGCTACATCACTCCATTGTAAGGGAGGACTCCGGGCCTTAGACTTCTTGGACTGCCCTACCAGGAGATCTTGTAGAGGGCTGGAAGTCACGCTCATGGGCATTGAAATGAAAACAATTGGTCTTCCTCCTGTTGCCAAAGAAAGATGAACTGAGAGACTGCGAACTACAGAATCATCACCCTGATCGTACACACCAGCAAGGGGTTTCTGAAAATCATCCAAAAGAGACTGGGCAACATCCTGGATTGCAAACTTCCAGACGTCCAAGCTGGCTTCCGCAGAAGCAGGAGAACCTGAGACCACATTGCCAACATATGATGGATCATGGAGAAGATGAAGGAGTATCAGAAGGAGTTCTTTCTGTGCTTCATTGACTACATCAAGTCATTCAATTGCGTGAACATGACAAGCTCTGGAAATTGTTGTATGAGTATGAGTATGAGTACCTGCACACCTAATCAAATTGATCAAGTCACTCTACAACAACCAGGAAGCAACAATGCAAACCAGATTTTGGGATTCAGAGTATTTTAAGATCAAAAGGGCACAAGAGAAGGCTATTAAGGAAATTAGAGTTGGAACCAGCTCAACACACCGGTGTAATTAAAAATTCACAAAATCTTTATTGAAAATCCTTTCAACATAAAATTGATGAAAAATTGGGCATCTCAGACAACAAACTTTGCTCATCTTTCCTCTTCAGCCTCTACGTGGAAGTGATCATGAGGAAGCTCAGCGTGAATGAATCATCAGTAGGCGTGAGGATAGGTGAAAGGTTGATTAACAACCTGAGATACGCAGATGATACCACCCTTCGAGCTGAAAATGAAAAGGATCTGAGAAAGATGACTTTCAAGCTCAGTAAAGAAAGCAAGAAGTTTGGTTTGCTTCTGAATGTGAAGAAGACCAAGATAATGACTACCGACAACAAAAAGGTGAATTTGAAGATTGACAATGAAGAAATAGAAATGGTAGACAGGGTCATCTTCCTGGGATCTCTTATTGATTGTAACGGCGACTCTATAGCTGAAATCAAGCGGCGGCTTGCTATGGGCCAAATTGAACAAGAGATTGAATTGTTCAATTTTTCCTGTTACCCTTATAAAAAATGAAAAATTTGGCGTTAAAGCAACATTTTTGTAGGAAAAATGTATTTTTTCATTTTTGTGGCTCAACGTCCTAAAATTATGTGAATCACTTAAGGGTTCAAGGTGTGTAGCTAAATTTCTTGAGGGGTCTAGTTTTCAAAACGGGGTGACCTGTGGGGGTTTCTTCTGTTTAGGCATGTCAAGGGCTCTCCAAACATGACATGGCGTCTGCTATCGATTCCAGCTGATTTTGCGTTCCAAAAGTCAAAAGGCAATTCTTTCTTTTCCGAGTGTTATGCACCCAACCAATAGTTTTTATCATATATGGGGTATTGTCATACTCCGGAGACATTTCACAAATAATATGGTGGCTTTTCTCCAGTTACCCTGGTGAAAATAAAATATTTAAAGCTAAACCAATATTTTTGTGGGTAAATGTAACTTTTTATTTTCCTGGCTCATCATAAACTTCTGTGAAGCACCTGTGGGTTGAAGATGCTCACAACACATATAGATAAATTCATCAAGGGGTCTAGTTTCCAAAATGGGGTAACTTGTGGGAGATTTCTACTGCTTAACCACATCAGGGGCTTTCCAAATACAACATGGTGTCCACTATAACTTACAGCTGATTTTGCACACACAAAAGTCAAATGGCGCTCTATCCATTCTGAGCCCAAATTGTATGATTCAATCTCACCTGTTATACTTGTGAAAATGAAAAATTTGGGGTTAAAGAAACATTTTGTTGGAAAAATTATTTTTTTATTTTCACAGCTCACCATCATATTCTATGAAGTACCTTTGGGGTTCAAGGCACTAGTTTCCAAATGGGGTGACCTGTGGCTGGTGTGAAGACTATGGATGTGTGGTGCCCCACTGGTCAGTGCGCCACAGTAGGGGTACTGCACCCACAACAGAGTGTGTGGTATTTCTGTCATTGGGGAGTGTAAAGACAACCTGAGGCTCCCATCCCGGCATCCTTACACCTAGACTAGGGGGCCAATTAGCAACCCATTACCAGGGTAACCAGTCCCAGCGGGAGGAGTGTGAGGAGTAAGGAGAAGCGGAAAGTCACACAGTTGGATCTAGTCCGTACTGAGGGAACAAGCAAAGAGGGAGCCCTAGATGTGTCTCCCAGGGAGGGCACCTGAGAGGAAAAAGACGACCCAGGAAAGAAATGGGAAACCCAGTGCCAGACCACCGGACAGGTCTGGGTGAATCCTAGTCGACCAACGGAGTGCCAACTCCGAGTCACGGTACAGTCGAGTTCACCCCTGAGCCGTCAACACCGGCCAGTTGCGAGTTAATCCAGAAACCCTGACCCCCATCCAGAACGTGCAGCCCAACCAGGGTCACCAAACTGGGCTGAGCCCCTTTGAGAGAAGAAGGGTACCTCATAGCACCCAATGGGCCTGGTAGACAAGAAGGCTGTGCAGGGCAAGGATAGTGAAGAGGCGCAAGTAAAGGCAGCGGGGTGAGAGTGCCATCTGAACCGGTTCTAGTAAAGTACCAGTATAAAGTCTAAAGGCCTCAATGTCTCATTTCAATGTAAACCGCTGCGCAGCTGCGCTGCCCATATCCAGCACCATGACAACAAGTGCTACGGTATCCCGCCCCAGGGACCCGGCTCCACCTGCAGGGAGCTATACCATCCAAGCTGCAATACCATCGTCCCCGGCGATAGCAGTGCTGGTGAGCATCACCAGACACTGCAGGTGGCGTCACAAGACTTCCCTTTTTTTTTACTTTTCCCCAATTTTTAGTTGACCACCAGGTCTACGAGTCCAGGCAGGCCACCAGTGACATCCCTCCAACTCCACGCCCGGGTTCCGAGTTTTCATAGACCCCTGGGTGAATCAGATGGTATTTGAACATGCCAATCAATCATAAGCATAGATGTTGTTGCAATTATACCTGCACATATTACCCATTCACCTTTGACCCCCTCCTCAGGAACCTACACCATCAAGACCAAGTGGTCTTACTGGCAGATAGGGGACAATTTTAATTAAAATTCAGGAAGAGTTCCCATTTGCAGCTCTGGCCCCCTCTTGTGACAAGTCTTTACCAACAGGAACAGTGGTTTTACAAGTCCTGCTCTTTGTGAACAGGGGTTAGGAAATCTGTAACTTCAAAAGCTGTCTATAAAGTGGCTTGCACTCTGATTTTATAAGGAATTATGGAAATATCTTATATCCTAGGCCTACACTGATTATATTCATAAACTCATGAGAGGAAGCTGTACACACATCTACGCTCTGACTTTCTCTACTGGCATGGGATGAGAATATATGGAGAATAGCTAGCAGAAGCCAGGTACGGAAACTGTATTTGGTCTCTAAGCAGCTGGATCCAATGGCACCAGAACAGATCCCCTCGGACCTCCCAGTGGGAAGTTATGAACCAACTTAGCTTTTTGGGATCTTTCAGCTAAAGCACAGGTTGAGAGAAATAAGAGACAGCATGGGGACAGGAAGGGAGTGACTAATCAATGGGTTACTGGCCAATTTCAGGAGATTACATTGCGTTCTATGTTGGGAGTAAACTAGAAAACCCTATGCCTTTACACTGCCTCTGTGTGGCCACCAGCAACAAGAATTCGGTAACTGACTTAGGAAAGCCTGCATATACCTTTTGTACTACCTAAAAAATTAATTTCTGAAAACGTCCTCAAAATATACAAAAAAATGCTGCAAAACTAATAAAAGTTTAAAGGGGAACTATGGGGAAATAAAAAAATGTTGTACTGTCCCTGCCCTCCTACATGATGAAGCTGGGCTGTCCACTATGGTTCTAGGACGTTTTGATCACTTATAAATCAATAAAATCATGGCTGCCCCTCAGCCTTCACCCTCCCTTTTGGGCCACTATGTCACAGAGCAAATTCAGCAGGGTGGCGAGGCAGGGGTATGGCAACCAGCCTCATGCTCTCCCTACATGCCAGCCCCCAATCTATATGCCTGCTGTATGCATCACTGTACTCTCCTGAGCTCAAAGAAATGTCTTTCTACATTCATTGAGGAATTGTTAGGTCTCGAACAACAAGTAATCATACAACAATAATGCAATCTGTGCCTCTTATCTCAGATTTTTAATTTTACCTCCCCAGCTCCTCTCCCCCTCCCAAGACTGATCACTATATTCTGCTTCACATCACCTGTCTTATTTACTGCATCACCCTACCCTGTATATGTACTTATGTGTGTGTCTTCAGAATTTGTGATATTTAGCCTGATGAAGAGGCCATAGTGTCTCGAAAGCTTGCTTTGCTTTTTCTTACCATCTTTTCAGTTAGCCATTGAAAGGTATCAACCACTGAGGATTCTCAGATTCTAATATTTTTCTACTGGCTAACACGGTACAAACATTTATTACCTGAACATAAAATAGTCCTATGAGAAATGTGATGTATTAGCTATATATGTGTATTAGCATGTACGGAGCTTGTGAGTGGTGGTATTTAGAGTGGGCTCATTAATTGAGCCTACATCATAACTGGCATAGACTAGCTGTGTTAGGGGTGGATAGAGACAGAAGAGGGCCTCTGCGGAAGAACTGTCCCCTTGCAGTCCAATAATATGTTTGTGATGGAAGTGGTTTTATGTAAATTGATCTGAGAACTTGTTTTTTGTTATGAAAGCTTGAGGTTTCTTAAAATACATCATTTTGATCATTTCTACTTGTATTGTTTTGCAGAGATGCGGAAACAAAAAAAATCTGTTCTTGAATTTCAATTTTTACCATATGGGTTGCATAATTTTAGGCTTTGATATATCACAATTTTAAAAATTCAGTGATACTGAATATGTTTGTCGTTTAGTTTTTAAATATATAGTATTTAAATATTCATTATGTTTTACTTATATAATCATTCTAGCCAACTAAACCTAATTTCATTTTTTGCTAATAATTAAACTCTGATATTCCTTTGAGTGTTGTTCTTGCATCAAAACAAGATATGGCGCCTGTGAACGAGAGTCAATCCAACTATTTTTGTTTAAGTTAGTTCTTCACTTATGATATTTTTATATCTAATGTCTGATTTGCAGGTATAAAGAAAAAGGGCATTAAAGGTGTTGTGGCATAAACAATTGAACTTTTTAATAGATTGTAGAATACATATAGGTTCCACAATTGGTTGTGTTTGTTTTTCTGTCCCGAGATATTCTTATAAATGTGCCCCTGTGTAATGGATGTGTCCGACCATGCAGGAAGAGGTCGGATATACCACAGCTCCTGGGCAGGGGAGGAAGTAAAAGAAAGTATACAGATATTACAGAGGATTGCAGCTGATACTTTTTCTAATGAAAACATTTCATTGCCTGTTTAAAAACTTGTTTTAATCACAGAAATAAAAGCTGTGATCCCTGACTGTAATGTCTGCATAGTCTTAGTTTCTGCCCTGCTCAGGAGCTGTGATATATCCGACCTGTTCCTGCATGGTCGGACACAGTGGCACATATACTGTATAAGAATATCTCGGGACAGGAACATTTTTAATTAACGCATCCAATTGTGGAACTTGTTTTTTTTTTTTTTATAATTCTTTATTTTTCGTTTTATAGTAACAATAGAAAAAAGAACCAAAACTTACAGATTCAATCATCTTGCAAGTACAAAGAACTGTTCTTAATAAAATGTATTCTCATTAATTGAATCACGAATCAGTTTCTAATAGTCAATAAGCTTGATAAAAGTATTCAATTTACTATAGCAATATTAAAACTAACTCTGGCATGAAAAACAAGCTGTCTAGTATAACACATCGGAGTTGTTTGCCAGTCATAATTATAAAACAAGCATAACGTACTCCATAGGTATCCATCTATTACCAATAATAATGACAATGAAAGACAAAAAAAAAACAAAAAAGAAAGGAAAAGATAGGAAACACATAAAGAAAGAAAAGAGTAGAATAGACCAGAACGGGGGATAGGATGGGTGGGGGGGTATGAAGAGGGGTAGAAGGGAGGGTAAGGTAGGGGTCTCGTGAAGTTACCAAACCTCAATGGAGTAAAAGGAACTCTCAATCGCACCCATTTACTAACCAGTTCTTAAGAGCAAGTTCCTCAGGAGCTTCTGTGAGACTTATACAGGTCAGATTGTTGGAAACTCATCCAATTAAACCACGTGTTTCTGAACTTCTCATATGAATCATGTATAGCTGATGTCAGGTCCTCGAGAAGCATGAGGTCGTTCACCTTCTCTATCCACATAGCCACAGAAGGACATGTCTCCTTTTTCCAAAGTATCGGAATGCAGGATCTCGCAGCCATGACTAAGAACCTCAACAGTGTATGTTTATATTTGTTTGGTGGAATCCTACAGTGGTGCAACATGAAGAGGCCAGGATCTAACTCATCCGTGTATCCCGTGACTTGCCTTGTAATCTTTTTCACCTCCGACCAGAATGGTTGGAGCTTCGCACACTCCCAGAACACGTGTAGTATTGTACCATCCGCCCCACCACACCTCCAGCACTTCGGGTCTATAGAAGGAAAGAGTCTATGCAAATAAGCTGGGACTCTATACCATCTCGTCAATAATTTATAATTTGCCTCCTGCAACTTTGAGCTTATCGAGGTAGAGTGAGCTAAAGAATAAATTGCAGATCTCTGTTCTGTAGACAGTTTGAGACCAAGATCTGTCTCCCATCGCAGCATGAAATGGGGAGTCGGGAGGTCCGGTGGAGAAATCAAACACGCGTATGTCTGTGATAAAGCATGCCTACAGTCAACTGTGGTAGAGCATAGAGATTCAAACAGTGTCTTAGGATTTAAAAACGTCCTCTTAGGAGGGAGTCTATGAAGATAATGCACAAGTTGTACACATCTCCAGAAACCCAGAGCCGTCGGGTAGGTAATTGAATTAAGTTGTTCAATGGTTGGCCACGCTTCTCCCTCACTCCATTTTTCAATCCTATCCAGACCTGCTTTTATCCAACGTTGGAACACGGGGTCATCAAGACTTGGTCGAAAGTCCGGGTGACTAAGGATCGGACTCAAGACAGAGGCAGATGGTATCATTAAGGATATAACTAACGTGTGATCACAAATCTTGAGAGTAGACCCAATTGTCGGATGGTCATATAATAACTCTTCTTTTCGAAGTGACACCCAGGGTAATGTCTGAAGTCTGAAAGGAGTAAAATCCTGTTCGATTTGTACCCACAATTTATTTGTACCATGCCTGCACCAATCTATTACCCGCGTGAGGTGGGTGGCTATGTAATACAGTTTGATATTTGGGAGATTCACACCACCATCTTTTTTGCGTCTATACAGGATTGATCTCGCTAGACGTGGTTTCGAGTTATTCCAGATGAATTTTGTCTGCAGTTGTGCAATTGTCTTAAAGAAGGATAATGGAATGGTGATAGGTAATGTCTGTAGGTAATATAATATCCTCGGAAGGATATTCATTTTGAAAAGTTGGCATCTACCAGCCCATGTGAAAGTAGACAATAGCCATCTCTCACAGTCTACTGTAATTGACCGCAGCAGTGAAGGAAAATTTGCACCATACAGATCTCTAACATCTGGAGTAATCTGTACCCCTAAATAGCGAAGAGATTTAGGAGACCAATGAAATGTAAAGGCGTTCTGTATTCTAGTAATTCGACTCAGGGAAGCGACACATTTAGGGCCTCAGATTTTGATCTATTTATTTTAAAATTGGAGAGAGTGTAATATGTCTCCAATTCTTTCAATAAAATGGGGAGAGAAACCTCTGGATTTGTTAGAAAGAACAGGAGATCGTCTGCATATGCCGCAATTTTATGTACACCTGATTTTACTTGCATGCCTGAAATATCTCCATTCATTCGGACATGACGCAATAACGGTTCGAGAGTCAAAATAAAAATTAATGGGGACAACGGGCATCCCTGACGCGTGCCATTGTTAATATCAAATGACTCCGAAAGGATCCCGTTGACCCGCACTCTTGCCGACGGGACGGAGTACAGAGAGAGCACCCAACCAAGCATCTTAGCTCCCAATCCGATGTGAGACAGTGTCTCTTTAATAAAAGTCCAATGTACGCGATCGAACGCTTTTTCTGCGTCTGTAGATAGTAACATCAGCGGGGTTTTAGATGTCTTGGCTGTATAAATTAAGTCTATAGCTTTGGTGGTGT
The DNA here is from genome assembly GCA_033576535.1 of Allobates femoralis. Lineage (NCBI taxonomy): Eukaryota > Metazoa > Chordata > Amphibia > Anura > Aromobatidae > Allobates > Allobates femoralis. Next base: position 83,094,485 of record JARQOC010000011.1, read on the forward strand.
TGTCTCTGGCCTCCCTACCCGTGACAAATCCCGTCTGATCTGGGTGAATCAAGTCCGGTATGAACGGGGAGAGTCTTGCCGCCAAAATTTTTGCAAAAAGCTTAATATCTACGTTCAGCAGGGATATTGGGCGGTAACTGGAGCATAGCAGAGGATCTTTCCCTGGTTTATGAATCACTGTTATATTAGCTCTTAATGCATCTTTGGGTGGTGTAGATATCGCCAAGGCATTAAAAAAGGCTTTTAGGTGTGGCAATAGAGCTTCTTTTAATTTTTTATAATAACCAACCGTAAACCCATCTGGGCCAGGTGCTTTCCCCGATTTAGATGAGGACAACGCATCTTCAATCTCCTGATCTGAGATAGGCATCTCTAAGGATTGCGAAACTGAATCCGCCAATTTCGGCATAGCCGAAGATGTAATATATTTTCTTATGCGTGATGTAAGTGCATTCAATGCTACCGGCGCTTTATTCGTGTCAAGATTATACAAAGCGGTATAGTAATGTTTGAATGCCTCAGCTATGTCGTGGGGAAACTTTGAGCGTTTTGAGGTATCTGGGTGTGATATTTCAGAAACATACGTAGTAGCTCTGCAAATTCTAGAGGCCCTCGCCAAAGCTCTACCGGACTTATTCCCATATTCATAGAAATGTCTACGGCATCTGGTAAGTACCCCTTTTGCCTTATATAGTAAAGTAGTGCGTAGCTTCTCCCTAACATCTAATAGTTCTCTCTTCAGATCAGGGAGAGAGTGACGTTTATGCCTAGTTTCGAGGTCTCTCAGTCTAACCATTAGATCTTGGATTTCTGTATCTCTAATTTTCTTAAGTCGGGCACCATGTTTGATTAAAATGCCTCGAACTACACACTTGTGAGCCTCCCACACTCCCCCAGGTGTCACATCTGTGGAAACATTTAAATCAAAGTAATCCTTCAATGATTTAGAGACGTCCGCTAGGACTACTGTGTCTTCTAATAAAGAAGCGTTTAGCCTCCATTGCCACTGTCTTGGGATCGGGGAGTGGAGCATAAGGGAAATCTTAACCAAGGCATGGTCTGAAAAGGAAATCGGCTCAATAGAAGCATCTATTAGTTGTGTCAGATCAGTGTGTCTCAGGAGAAAGAAGTCAAGTCTAGAATATACGTCATGTATTGGGGAGTAAAAGGTATAGTCTTTAGAAGTAGGGAACAAGAGGCGCCAAGCATCTAGTAATTGGTGATCATGGAGCGCTCTGTTCAACCTTCTAATAGCTGCTTTAGACATACTAGACCTGCCTCGAGACGTGTCAAGGTCGGGGTCAAGTGTAACATTGAAATCTCCCCCTAGAACCAGCGTTCCCTCTGCGAAGACCTCAATTTTATCTAAAAACTGCAGGAGCGTTGTGATCTGACCAGAGTTAGGGAGGTATAGCGAGGCAAATGTATATGTTCTGGAGGCGATCTTACCTTTTACCATAAGGAGTCTTCCGTTGCCACCACTGCAGGAGTCCACAAATTCCCATGGTATCGACCTCGATATCACGATACTGGAACCAGAAGAGTGTGAATTATTAGATAAGCTGTGATATGATGAAGGAAACCAATGACTGGAGAGCTTATAAGGCTTGTTCTCGCACATATGAGTCTCCTGAAGAAAAGCAACATGAATTTTGTTAGTTTTCAAATAGTTAAACAAAATAGATCTTTTCCCTGCATCATGTAGACCTTGCACATTCAGCGTGCCAATTTGTATAGCAGATAGGGTGCTATGTGTCATAGTGTTCCCTTCTGCTAACTAGGAACTTCAAGAAAAAAGGGGACCAAGGTACAGGAAAGAGGGGGAGGTAAGAGGGGAGGGAGGTGTAGAGGAGTGTAAAACAAAGAGATTGAGAAAAAAAGATTAAAGGGAAGATAAGACTATTTTAGTCTAAGCCGGTCAAGCCAGCAAATCAACTCTCTCTAAGAAAACAGAAAAGAGAAAGAGAGAGAGTCGTAGGGACCGTAACTGACCAAAAGGCAACGATCTACAGACCCAGGACTCTTGTATATCATCAAGATCATCTCTTTACACCACATTATCAACTTCTTTAAAAGTCAACAAGAAAAAGTTGCAATCGATAAAAGGGAAAAAGCAACACAAAACCCTTAATAAATTTGTTATACGTAACGTATGCACTATCTTTTTATATAACAATTGTTACCAGGCAGACCAGTCCAGAGCAATTCTGGATGAGGTCTGAGGCATCAACCTCATATAGCTCAATCAGTTCCAACAAAGGTGGATCAGGAGTCTCATGTTGGTAAGTCCTCTGCAAACGCCTCGTCTCTTCCGCCCCTCGGGCTGCCAGGCTGTGACGAAGGCGTACGTGGAGCATTGCCACTCCGTGTCTTCCTCTTGCGGAGAGCATCTGAAAGGGAACTGCGTTGGCGGCCCATTGTTGCGAACCTCTGAAATCCTTCCAAAGAGAGCCAATCCGGGATCGGGATGGATGGGATATCCAAGAACGAAAATAGTCCAGGAAGGTCATCCCTATGCCAAAGATAATATGTCTTGTTGTTTCTTCTCACTATAAGATGGAAGGGATGACCCCAGCGGTACGTGGCTCCCCGCTCTTTAATCTTCACAAGTAAGGGGCGCAGCTGCCGTCGCATATACAAGGTGCGACTAGAAACATCTGGGAAGAGGCGAACATTTACGTTGTCAATCAGAATGTCGCCAAAAGACCAAGCCGCTTGTATCAGAGCATCCTTGTCTGTAAAATTATGAAATCTACACAGAACATCTCTGGGGTTGTCTGGGTCAATTGGGCCAGGGCGAGATACTCTATGTATCCTATCAATTTTATATGATGAGCCTGGTGATCTTTGTGTTACCGTATTAAAGATGTCTAGAGTCCTGTCAAGGAGCATATTAGCTGTAATGGTCTCAGGCAATCCTTTCAGGCGTATGTTGTTGCGCCTTTCCCTATTCTCCTGGTCATCTGCTTGTAGAATCAGGGCAACAATATGTGCATTAGAGCGTGTAGCATGTCTCTCCAAGGCAGTGACTCTCTCTTCAATGGCAGCTATGGTCTCAGACACAGCAGTGGATTGTGACTTTAGAGTCTCTATATCCTCTTTAATGGGGCTCAGGGCTTTGGCTTGGGATGCCTCCATGCGGGCCATTAAACAGTCTAGGTCTTGTCTGGTGGGTAGAGCAGCAATCATGCTCCTAATAGCCCTCAGTTCAGAGTATGAGCTGTTGGACTGGTCTGAAGCAGGCACCATTATTGCAGCCTGTGTAGGGGAGGGGGGAGTATCCCTCCATGTCTCCTCGGTCTCCTCTCCAGTGTCTGCAATCTCCTCTAATGTTTCCACAACTGCAGACTCCCTTGATCTCTCCTTCCCCTTATCTGAGGAGCTGATAACAGCTGTTACCTGGCTTCCAGTGCTTTGTTTGTGGGGGTTTCTCTGTGGTAGCTGTGAGGGTGACTGTGCCTGCAGCTTCTGAGCATGAGGTCTTCCCTGTGCCATTACAGAGGAGTGTGCTGTCTTTCTTCCTGCTGTCCCAAACAGTTTTGCCATGCCTGCCTCTCTCCCTTGTTTCTCAGGAGGTGTCAGGGCTGTCACAGCATCTTCAGGCTTCTTTCTCCGTGACATTGGAGCAGAGATTGTGAAGTTGAATAGCTCTATAAAGTCCCGGGTCTGCAGAGCTGATGGAGGTGCTTCCTCACACTTCCATGGCCAGGTCACGCCCCTCTGGAACTTGTTTTTATTTTAAGATCTCTATTAATTAAAATGTACAATTGATCATGTCGCAACCCCTTTAAGTCTACAATTCACTAAGTGTTCCTTTATTTTTGGTCCAAAATGTCCATGTGATTTGTGATCTTGGAAACAGGTCCTGTACAAGTTCTAAGTATAGTACCAAAATTATGTATGAAATTGTATGTGGGTTTAGTGAAATTCTTCAGCAATGTGTTGAGTTATCGCAAAAAGTGCAAAGAAAATTTCAGAAAAAAGTCAGAACTTAATTATTTGTAAAAATGAAATTAGGCTGATTCAGCAAGTATGTATATCTTCAGTAATGACAAAACTAAAAGGCAAAACAAATACAGTTTAGTTTGCTGTCCTCATACCAGATGAACTACATGCTGACTGTACAATATACCTAGTAGCCAAAAATAAATCATTATGCTTTTAAGCTCCATCTAGTGGGGGGCAGGGCTGCCATTAAGGCCTTACTGGCCTTACTGATTAAGGGGCATGGAAGTTTTTAGAGGGGGCGTGGCCATTTCAACAGGGGCAAGGGGGGCCTGAATGTGCTGACGGGGGTGTGGCTGTTTGGAGCGGGACCCACCCCCTCTTGTTTTGTTGCACGCGGGCGGCGGGCCCCTCTCCTATGAGGAATCTCCACCGCTACCAGGCCCCGCCCCTGAGCTCCTTCCTTTGCGGCAGTGTCCCAAGATTTATTGAATACTGCTGGGACACTGCCGCTGCACTAACCCCCCCTGCCTGCACTGCTGGAACTTCCGGGGTCAGTGAGTGAGCTCAGCTTGGATATCAGAGCAGCTGAGCTCTTCCTGACCCGGAAGCGCTGATGCTGCAGAGGTGCCGGCTGCTTGAGGACCCTCTGGGAAGCAGGAACAGGACAAGGTAAGTGCCAATGAGCTGAAGAGAGCTGGGGTGGGGGGAACAGGGGCCACATAAAAGGGGCCACAAGAGGGAAGAAGCAGGGTGAATGGGGGGCCACAACAAGAGGGGAGAAACAGGGAGAATGGGGGGCCACAAGAGGGGAGAAACAGGGAGAATGGGGGGCACAAGGGGAGAAGCAGGCAGAATGGGGGGCCACAAGAGGGGAGTAACAGGGAGAATGGGTCGACACAAGAGGGGAGAAGCAGAGAGAATGGGGGGGCATAATAGGAGAGAAGCAGGGAAAATGGGGAGGCCACAAGATGGGAAAAGCAGGGTAAATGGGGGGCACAAGAGGGGAGAAGCAGGGTAAATGGGGGCACAAGTCTGAGTCCCTGCCTGTAACTCCTCTATGCATATCTAGCCTGTATGTCCCTGGCTGAGTGTGCATGTGTGTGTGCCTGGCTGTGTGTGCATGTGTGTGCCTGGCTGAGTGTGCATGTGTGTGCCTGGATAAGTGTGCGTGTGTGTGTGCGCCTGGCTGAGTGTGCATGTGGGTGCCTGGTTGAGTGATCGTGTGTGTGCCTGGCTGAGTGTGCGTGTGTGTGCGTGGCTGAGTGAGTACATGTGTGCGTGCCTGGCTGAGTGTGCATGTGTGTACGTGCCTGGCTGGGTGTGCATGTGTGTGCCTGGCTGGGTGTGCGTCTATATGCGTGTGTGTAACTGGCTAGGTGTGCATGTGTGTGTGTGTCTGGCTGAGTGTGCATGTGTGTGCCTGGCTGGGTGTTCGTGTGTGTACCTGGCTAGGTGTGTATGTGCGTGTGTGCACTGCTTGGAGGGAGGGCTTAGTTGTAGTGAGGAGTAGGGAGGGGTGGCAACAGGAGTCACTTAGTTAGACAGAGTCAGATGGTGAGAGAAAGTGAGTCTGCTGACAGCCTTCAGGCTGTGCACAGTCTCCAAAGTGTATAGATCCCACAGCAGTCATTAATGTGCATACAACCCTCAGCAGCATTTAATGTGCATACGTCTCCCAGCAGTCTCCAATGTGCATTTGTCCCGCAGCCATCTCCATTGTGCTTTTGTCCCACAGCCCTCTCCATTGTGCATTTGTCCAGCAGCCATCTCCATTGTGTATACGGGCAGCAGCAGTCTCTATTGTGTATTCTCTATTGTGTGTATAGCCTGCAGCCATCTCCATTGTCTATATGGCCAGCAGACATCTCCGTTGTCTATACGGCCCGGAGCCATATCTATTGTGCATACAGCTAGCAGCCGTCTCTATTGTGTATACAGCTATTGTGTATTCAGCCCACAGGAGTCTCAAGTGTGTATGTGTGTAATATATAATAGAGAGAGAGAGAGTGTAAAAAAAAGAAAAAACTGCATAAAAATATAGAAAAAAGTGGACTTTATTGCCCAATGCGTGTCCACGCATTGGGCAATAAAGTCCACTTTTTTCTATTTTTTTGTGCTGTTTTTCCTTTTTTTACTCTATTGTAAGGAACCATCTGGATTGCTGGTTGGGAAATCTTTGCACATAAATTGAAGTAATTTTTGGTGCTGTTTTAATTTTTCACTATAAATATAATGTATGTTTGGGTGGAGGCGGAACCAGGTAGAGGCGGAGCATAGGTGGAGGCGGAGGCTCAGGGGGGCCCCAAAATTTTGGCAGTAAGGGGCCCCGAAATTCCAAGTGGCAGCCCTGGTGGGGGGTAAAGGCAGACAAAAATGAAGTGATTTAAAGGGTATCTGTCACCAGGCTTTTGCTATCTTATCTGGGAGCAGCAAAATTTAGAGACATAGGTCCTGATTCCAGCAATGTATCACTTACTGGGCTGCTTGCTGCAGTTTAAATAAATCACTGGTTTGTCAGCAGGAGGTTATCATTAGATGACTAGTAAACATGTTTCCAAATAGTCCTCCATATTCATTATTCTGTATAACCCTGCCCCCCACTACTAATTGGCAACTTTCTGCCTATGCAGAGTGTGTACCAAAAGTTGCCAATCAGTGGTGTGGGTTGTAAATAATTTAGCATTAAAAGGATTGGAAGACCTGCAGCAGATAAACAGGGATAACATCAAATCTGCAGCAAGCATCCTAAGAAGGGAGACATTGCTGGAGCAGTCTCTGTCTCTGGGGTAGCAAAAAACTTACCGACTGATTCCCTTTAAGTGATTTAATGTCTTTGTAGAGAGATGATGGGAGTATCCCTGAGGAAGGCGCCGGGTGTGGCGTTGAAACGCGTAGGAGGAATAAATCAGGATGAAAAGTTGTGTGGCTCCTTGGTGAGTTTTTTTGAACCCAGAGCAGCGCGGACCGTGGCACACCATCACTCCCATCATCTCTCTTGGAACATACCACTGTCCAGTGGTAGGTGGAGGTCCTGCAGCAGCTTGGATCATTGTTTCCTAAACGCCTTCAAACCAGTTGTGGGGATCACAACTGGACCAGGTGAGTGGCTCCACAGCACCACCATATTACACTAGTGTCACTAGTGATAGGGCACTATTGCGCCTCTTGTCCCCCCCCTTTTTATATTTTAATGTCTTTGTAGTCATTTTAAAGAGCGATATAACACAGCTCTAATAACTGTAAATAGATACAGTATTAAGTAATTATTCAGCAAAAATTATTGAATTTAACATTGTGGCGCTCCGCAACGAGTGCGTCACAGGAGGGTATTGCAGCCACAAGCGCAGCCGCAATATCCTCTGACTCAGCAATTACCTGGTTAATTTAGAAATCCAACCCAGCATGCATCACCTAGAATAGAGGGCCAATCCTAGGTCCTGGTGGGCGGAGTGCTAGGGTAGTGCAGGAGAAGACAGAATAATCTAGAACCTGAAGAGAGCAGACTAGAACTTGGAGAGGAGCGGGGCTCCGCACCCCGTGCGGGCCCCTGGGCCGTCACCGGTCGGGTGTCAGCACCTGAGGCCTTAACCACCGGGATTGGGCATTCCTACACGGGTTCCCAAAAGACTCCCGTGCCCGCAACTCACAGCCGGTTCACTGGTACCGAAGCTGGCAGCAGTTCACCTCTGCCACGCGAACCAGCAGAGTGGAGGATCAGCTTTACAGGAGCACCCCACCACCAGCCAGTTTCCAGTCGTCTAACCAGCGGTGTACCCACTGAGGGATCCAAGGCTCCCCAAAGCATCCAGAACGTACATCATGGATAGGGCATTGAAGCAGCCTCCCCGTACCCGACCTGGTATTCCTGGGCGACGCTGGCAATCAAGTTAGGTAGAATGGAGGAACACTACGGATTTCTAAGGGACACCATCACTGCTGAGTCCACCCGGTCTACTACTCAACCACTGTATACCATGTACTGCCTGCTGGTTACAGTAAAGACCCGTTATAGAGACTTCTTGTGTCCGTGATTCCTTATGAACTGTCCGTCATTACTAAAAGGTAACCGCAGCTGCCGCACAACATCTTGAGCAGCTCCAGCCTCCGGGGATCACCGCTCAGCCTGTGGGGAGCGTAACATCTTGCTGCTGTCCATCCCCCGGGGGTTCCGCAGCGTCGGTAGCCCTTACCGAACTACTCATAGGTGGCGTCACGAATAAAACAAATTAAACCCCTTTTAATCTGTTCCACAAAGACATCTTCACTTTTGATCTGCACTACACCGGGCCCCACTACCGGCAGGCACGGTCCACCCGTGACAAGGAGGGAAGAAGAATCGCCTGTATCAACCGGAGTCAGCCGGCCGCGGTGAGTCAGAAAATGGCGTCACGAACAGGATACGAGCAGGCCCGTTACCCAACGGGTATATTGTGCTTAAACTGGACTTTATTGTCTACAATTGGACTTTGTTCGTCCCTAAAAGAACTTTCCCGCCTTTTCACCATTGGGTCAAGATGGCGCCCAAGATGGCGTCCCCGCCACAAGAAGCCGCCACGTGCAAGCCCAGGAGTGAGTCAACCCCCCCCTCATCGTGGGAGGGCTAAAGACAATAGGCGCCAAACTCTTTGTCCGCCCTGATTGCTCGAATCAACCATGGGGGCGGACCCCAAAGACTTTTCCCACGATTGGACTACAAAAGCCCAGAGGAAATGGGAGTGTCAGAGACACACCGACAGAGAGAGAAGACCTTCTTCACCAGCTCTACCAGAACGTCTTACTGGTTGAACGGGTGTGGTTTCCCTCCAAGAAGAGAATGGCCAGCACGAGACTCCAAGACCTAATGCGGGAGGTCGAGGCGGAGGCCAGAGCAGCCATAGGCCAACCGGGTCCGGATCCTGCCCTTACCATAGACGGCAGCCCCGACTTCTGGCTAGAGGCTCTACAAGACCTCCGGGTGCGGTTACTAGAGACTGTAGAATGGACGATTCGCAGCTGGAGCGCGACCCTAGGCAGAAGACTCCATCATGCGATGCAGCAGAGCCGACCGGGTACAGCTTCTCCAGGCCCAGACGACATCGCCAGCTTTTCAACCGTCTCACCGTCGCCGACCACCTGTCCTGCTTCGTCACCGGAGCCCATAGACTGTGTTATTCCAGTGAGGACCACAGCTCGACCCATTCCAGCGGACGAAACCGCAGCCGATTCCGTTCCAGAGCCGGAGCTTCCAATACGCTCCCACGAAGAAGCCGACATCTACCAGGTTCCACCTGCGGAACCCGCGACTAGTTTCTACAATACCGAGACTGTCGCCTGTTTCTCCCCTGAACCGGAGGCCTCCTCTGCAAATACAGAGGCCTACCTGGTGACCGGGATCGAAACACCACTTCCCGCTGCTACAGAAGAAGAGGCAGGCAGCCTGGAAGTCCTGCACAACGACCCCGAGGAGAACTTTGCCGCACAGCCACCCACCGATCAAGAGGATTCCATCCCATCGTCTTCGCCAGCCGAGCAGCCCGACGTAGTCATCGAGGAGGTCGAGGAGGATGACGAGGAGACCTACAGTCCAGCTGAGGATCTCTACACCGGGTTCGCCTGGGGAGATACAAGGAACCCTTCTGCCGGGCGATCAGCTCGGGTGCACTGGTCGGGTGCCGCCGCAACAGCATCTTCTCCGGTTCCGTTGAACCGGGCTCCACTCCAGACTGCCCACCAAGCTCGAGCGGTTCAACAACCAGCACGCCGTAGTGACTTTATCCACACGCCGCATCACTCCGACGAAGAGGTACGTCGTATCCGGAGAGAGGAGTGGCACACTCGACTGCAAGCCAACATGCAGGCTCGTGCCGAGGCCCGCCGACAATCTCCATTGCCTGAACAATTCCGTAAAACCGGGTGGGTAAGCACATTTAACTTGTCCACCGGGTGGGGATTCGTAAGGGAGGAGGGTGTGAGTACCGAAGTGTTTGTGGGGCGCCGTGATGTGGAATCGCACCTACCGTGAGGCCATCCAAGCCGAGATTTGTATAGAGGGGACATTGTAACCTATGAGCGCCATATATGCCGTGATGGGTGGTTCGCTATACGAGTCCGGAACACTGCCATCCATCAGTGACTTAAGTTGTTGTTTGAACTTTGCTATTAAAAGAGACTTCTTCTTGTTTGCACCGTAACACCGCGACTTGGCGGCAACAGCCTGAACTTTTATTCTAAGGACAGCCGACCGCCCGCCGGGTCCGCGCAATGTGTTAACCTGTTTATTTACCTTTTTCACTTTTATGCATACAATGCCTTGTCATTAATAAAAGTGTATTACCTGTTATAAAATATAAAAACCTCTGTAATGTGAGTAGTGTGACGCTTGGGGACAAGCGTATTCAACCAAGGGGGAGTGTGGCGCCCCGCAACGAGTGCCTCACAGGAGGGTATTGCAGCCAGAAGCGCAGCCGCAATATCCTCTGACTCAGCAATGACCTGGTTAATTTAGAAATCCAACCCAGCATGCATCACCTAGAATAGAGGGCCAATCCTAGGTCCTGGTGGGCGGAGTGCTAGGGTAGTGCAGGAGAAGACAGAATAATCTAGAACCTGAAGAGAGCAGACTAGAACTTGGAGAGGAGCGGGGGCTCCGCACCCCGTGCGGGCCCCTGGGCCGTCACCGGTCGGGTGTCAGCACCTGAGGCCTTAACCACCGGGATTGGGCATTCCTACACGGGTTCCCAAAAGACTCCCGTGCCCGCAACTCACAGCCGGTTCACTGGTACCGAAGCTGGCAGCAGTTCACCTCTGCCACGCGAACCAGCAAAGTGGAGGATCAGCTTTACAGGAGCACCCCACCACCAGCCAGTTTCCAGTCGTCTAAGCAGCGGTGTACCCACTGAGGGATCCAAGGCTCCCCAAAGCATCCAGAACGTACATCATGGATAGGGCATTGAAGCAGCCTCCCCGTACCCGACCTGGTATTCCTGGGCGACGCTGGCAATCAAGTTAGGTAGAATGGAGGAACACTACGGATTTCTAAGGGACACCATCACTGCTGAGTCCACCCGGTCTACTACTCAACCACTGTATACCATGTACTGCCTGCTGGTTACAGTAAAGACCCGTTATAGAGACTTCTTGTGTCCGTGATTCCTTATGAACTGTCCGTCATTACTAAAAGGTAACCGCAGCTGCCGCACAACATCTTGAGCAGCTCCAGCCTCCGGGGATCACCGCTCAGCCTGTGGGGAGCGTAACATCTTGCTGCTGTCCATCCCCCGGGGGTTCCGCAGCGTCGGTAGCCCTTACCGAACTACTCATAGGTGGCGTCACGAATAAAACAAATTAAACCCCTTTTAATCTGTTCCACAAAGACGTCTTCACTTTTGATCTGCACTACACCGGGCCCCACTACCGGCAGGCGTGGTCCACCCGTGACAAGGAGGGAAGAAGAATCGCCTGTATCAACCGGAGTCAGCCGGCCGCGGTGAGTCAACATATTATCGAGTTAAAAGAGTGACCTATACATCACAGGGGGAACTTTACATCACAGGGGCACCTATATATCACAGGAGGATCTTTACATCACAGGTGGACCTTTACATTACACAGGGACCGTTAGATCATAGGGGTAACTTTACATGACAGGGGGACCTTTACATCACAGCGTGACCTTTACATCACAGCGTGACCTTTACATCACAGCGTAACCTTTACATCACAGGTGGATCTTTACATCACAGAGGCACCTATACATCACAGGAGGATATTTACATCACAGGTGGACCTTTACATTACACAGGGACCGTTAGATCATAGGGGTAACTTTACATGACAGGGGGACCTTTACATCACAGCGTGACCTTTACATCACAGCGTGACCTTTACATCACAGCGTGACCTTTACATCACAGGAGGATCTTTACATCACAGAGGCACCTATACATCACAGGAGGATCTTTACATTACAGGGGGACCTTTACATCACAGGGGGACCTTTACATTACAGGGTGACTGTTAGATCAGAGGGGTAACTTTACATCACAGGGGGACCTTTACATCACAGGAGGATCTTTACATCACAGGGGGACCTTTACATCACAGGAGGATCTTTACATCACAGGTGGATCTTTACATCACAGGAGGATCTTTACATCACAGAGGGACCTTTACATCACAGAGGGACCTTTACATCACAGAGGGACCTTTACATCACAGGTGGATCTTTACATCACAGGAGGATTTTTACATCACAGGAGGATCTTTACATCACAGGTGGATCTTTAAATCACAGGTGGACCTTTACATCACAGGGTGACCTTTACATTACAGGGGGACCGTTAGATCAGAGAGGCAACTTTACATCACAGGAGGATCTTTACATCACAGGAGGATCTTTACATCACAGGGAGACCTTTACATTACAGGGGGACCGTTAGATCAGAGAGGCAACTTTACATCATAGGAGGATCTTTACATCACAGGAGGATCTTTACATCACAGATGGATCTTTACATCACAGGGTGACCTTTACATCACAGATGGACCTTTACATCACTGGGTGACCTTTACGTTACAAGGGGACCGTTAGATCAGAGGGGGACCTTTACATCACAGGGGGAACTTTACATGACATGGGGATCTTTATATCACAGATGGACCTTTACATCACAGGGGTACCTTTACATCAAAGGGGGACCTTTACATCAAAGGGGGACCTTTACATCATAGGGTGACCTTGACATCACAGGGGGACCTTTACATCATAGGGTGACCTTGACATCACAGAGGGACCTTTACATCACAAGTGGAACTGTGCATCACAGGGTGACCTTTACATCACAGGGTGATCTTTACATCACAGGGTGAACTTTACATCACAGGGGGACCTTTACATCACAGGGGGACCTTTACATCACAGGGGGACCTTTACATCACAGGGAGACCTTTACATCACAGAGGGACCTTTACATCACAGGGTGAACTTTACATCACAGGGTGACCTTTACATCACAGGGGGACCTTTACATCACAGGGGGACCTTTACATCACAGGGAGACCTTTACATCACAGGGTGACCTTTACATCACAAGTGGACCTTTACATCGCAGGGGGACCTTTAAATCACAGGGTGACCTTTACATCACAGGGTGACCTTTACATCACAGGGTGACCTTTACATCACAGGGGGACCTTTACATCACAGGGAGACCTTTACATCACAGGGTGACCTTTACATCACAAGTGGACCTTTACATCGCAGGGGGACCTTTAAATCACAGGTGCACATTTACATCACAGGGGCAACTTTACATCACAGGGACAACTTTACATCACAAGTGGACCTTTAGATCACAGGGGTACCTTTACATCACATGGGGACCTTTACATCACATGGGGACCTTTACATCACAGGGAGACCTTTACATCACAGGTGGATCTTTACATCACAGATGGACCTTGACATCACAGGGACAACTTTACATCACAGGGTGACCTTTACATCACAGGGGGACTGCTTAGATCAGAGAGGCAACTTTACATCACAGGGAGACCTTTACATCACAGCGTGTCCTTTACATCACAGGAGGATCTTTACATCACAGGTGGACCTTTACATCACAGGGGCACTATACATCACAGGAGGATCTTTACATCACAGGTGGACCTTTACATTACACAGGGACCGTTAGATCATAGGGTAACTTTACATGACAGGGGGACCTTTACATCACAGCGTGACCTTTACATCACAGCGTGACCTTTACATCACAGCGTGACCTTTACATCACAGGTGGATCTTTACATCACAGAGGCACCTATACATCACAGGAGGATATTTACATCACAGGTGGACCTTTACATTACACAGGGACCGTTAGATCATAGGGGTAACTTTACATGACAGGGTGACCTTTACATCACAGCGTGACCTTTACATCACAGGAGGATCTTTACATCACAAGGTGACCTTTACATCACAGGAGGATCTTTACATCACAGAGGCACCTATACATCACAGGAGGATCTTTACATTACAGGGGGACCTTTACATCACAGGGGAACCTTTACATTACAGGGTGACTGTTAGATCAGAGGGGTAACTTTACATCACAGGGGGACCTTTACATCACAGGAGGATCTTTACATCACAGGGGGACCTTTACATCACAGGAGGATCTTTACATCACAGGTGGATCTTTACATCACAGGAGGATCTTTACATCACAGAGGGACCTTTACATCACAGAGGGACCTTTACATCACAGAGGGACCTTTACATCACAGGTGGATCTTTACATCACAGGAGGATCTTTACATCACAGGAGGATCTTTACATCACAGGTGGATCTTTAAATCACAGGTGGACCTTTACATCACAGGGTGACCTTTACATTACAGGGGGACCGTTAGATCAGAGAGGCAACTTTACATCACAGGAGGATCTTTACATCACAGGAGGATCTTTACATCACAGGGAGACCTTTACATTACAGGGGGACCGTTAGATCAGAGAGGCAACTTTACATCATAGGAGGATCTTTACATCACAGGAGGATCTTTACATCACAGATGGATCTTTACATCACAGGGTGACCTTTACATCACAGATGGACCTTTACATCACTGGGTGACCTTTACGTTACAAGGGGACCGTTAGATCAGAGGGGGACCTTTACATCACAGGGGGAACTTTACATGACATGGGGATCTTTATATCACAGATGGACCTTTACATCACAGGGGTACCTTTACATCAAAGGGGGACCTTTACATCATAGGGTGACCTTGACATCACAGGGGACCTTTACATCATAGGGTGACCTTGACATCACAGAGGGACCTTTACATCACAAGTGGAACTGTGCATCACAGGGTGACCTTTACATCACAGGGTGATCTTTACATCACAGGGTGACCTTTACATCACAGGGGGACCTTTACATCACAGGGGGACCTTTACATCACAGGGAGACCTTTACATCACAGAGGGACCTTTACATCACAGGGTGAACTTTACATCACAGGGTGACCTTTACATCACAGGGGACCTTTACATCACAGGGGGACCTTTACATCACAGGGAGACCTTTACATCACAGGGTGACCTTTATATCACAAGTGGACCTTTACATCGCAGGGGGACCTTTAAATCACAGGTGCACATTTACATCACAGGGGCAACTTTACATCACAGGGACAACTTTACATCACAAGTGGACCTTTAGATCACAGGGGTACCTTTACATCACATGGGGACCTTTACATCACATGGGGACCTTTACATCACAGGGTGACCTTTACATCACAGGTGGATCTTTACATCACAGATGGACCTTGACATCACAGGGACAACTTTACATCACAGGGTGACCTTTACATCACAGGGGGACTGCTTAGATCAGAGAGGCAACTTTACATCACAGGGAGACCTTTACATCACAGCGTGTCCTTTACATCACAGGGGCACCTATACATCACAGGAGGATCTTTACATCACAGGTGGACCTTTACATTACACAGGGACCGTTAGATCATAGGGTAACTTTACATGACAGGGGGACCTTTACATCACAGCGTGACCTTTACATCACAGCGTGACCTTTACATCACAGGTGGACCTTTACATCACAGAGGGACCTTAACATCACAGAGGGACCTTTACATCACAGGGTGACCTTTACATCACAGGAAGACCTTTACATCACAGGGTGACCTTTACATCACAGGGGGACCTTGACATCACAGGGGGACCTTTACATCACAGGGTGACCTTTACATCACAGGTGGACCTTTACATCACAGGTGGACCTTTACATCACAGGTGGACCTTTACATCACAGGGGGACCTTTAAATCACAGGTGCACATTTACATCACAGGGTGACCTTTACATCACAGGTGGATCTTTACATCACAGGGACAACTTTACATCACAGGGACAACTTTACATCACAGGGTTACCTTAACATCACAAGTGGACCTTTACATCACAGGTGGACCTTTACATCACAGGGTGACCTTTACATCACAGGTGGATCTTTACATCACAGGGTGACCTTTACATCATAGGGTGACCTTTACATTATGGGGGGACCTTTACATCACAGGTGGATCTTTACATCACAGCGTGACCTTTACATCACAGCGTGTCCTTTACATCACAGATGGATCTTTACATCACAGGGGCACCTATACATCACAGGAGGATATTTACATCACAGGTGGACCTTTACATTACACAGGGACCGTTAGATCATAGGGTAACTTTACATGACAGGGGGACCTTTACATCACAGCGTGTCCTTTACATCACACCGTGTCCTTTACATCACAGTGTGACCTTTACATCATAGCGTGACCTTTACATCACAGGTGGACCTTTACATTACAGGGGGACCGTTAGATCAGAGGGTAACTTTACATCACAGGGGGAACTTTTTTTTAATCAGATACATTTTTATTGAGCAAATAAACAGACATACATGAAAATGTCCAGTACATACATTTTGTCATTAAATCTCTGAAACCCCTTTCCCCCTCCCCTCCCTCCCCCCTCACCCCTCCCAGACAGCAATCGCCAGTAACAAGTCATATCAACAATTTTTAAAGTATATCTCAATACAGTCTTCCTCCCTCCATTCCTTCTTTCCTTCATACATCCCTGGTTTACATTTATATATTCATCTCTTCCTACGTGCCATATTCTAGCCATGGAGACCAAATCTTAGTGTATACATTGTCCCTCCCACGTCTGCGATATATGTTACTCTCCATCTTGGAGACATAGCTTGCCTGTGTCAGAAACCTCTCCTGGACGGAGGTTCCTCCCTGATCCAGAATCTGGCTATTAGTTTCCTTGCTATGAATAACAGTCTTGCGATGGCTATTTTTGAGTTGGAGTCCACACGAATCTCGTCCACGTAGCCCAGCAGGCACACCACTGGTTCCCTTGGTATAGCACATTTATATGCCCCCTCTATCCTGTTGATGATCAATAACCAGTATGTTGACAGTCTCGAGCATGTCCACATCATATGATATATCCCAGCCCCCTCCATTTTACATCTAGGACACTCCGATGTGGGTCTCAAATTCACCCCAAACAGAAAGGCAGGAGACCGGTAGACTCTATATATCACAGGGGGAACTTTACATCACAGGGGGACCTTTACATCACAGGAGGATCTTTACATGACATGGGGATCTTTATATCACAGATGGACCTTGACATCACATGGGGACTTTTATATCACAGATGGACCTTTACATCACAGGGGGACCTTTACATCATAGCGTGACCTTTACATCACAGGGAGACCTTTACATCACAGGGGGACCTTTACATCACAGGGTGACCTTTACATCATAGCGTGACCTTTACATCACAGGGGGACCTTTACATCACAGGGGGACCTTTACATCACAGGGGGACCTTTACATCACAGGGGGACCTTTACATCACAGGGTGATCTTTACATCACAGGGTGACCTTTACATCACAGGGGGACCTTTACATCACAGGGGGAACTTTACATCATAGCGTGACCTTTACATCACAGGGGGACCTTTACATCACAGGGGGACCTTTACATCACAGGGAGACCTTTACATCACAGGGTGACCTTTACATCACAGGGTGACCTTTACATCACAGGGTGACCTTTACATCACAGGGGGACCTTTACATCACAGGGGGACCTTTACATCACAGGGGGACCTTTAAATCACAGGTGCACATTTACATCACAGGGTGACCTTTACATCACAGGTGCACATTTACATCACAGGGTGACCTTTACATCACAGGGGGACCTTGACATCACAGGGTGACCTTTACATCACATGGGGACCTTTACATCACAGGGTGACCTTTACATCACAGGGTGACCTTTACATCACAGGGAGACCTTTACATCACAGGGGGACCTTTACATCACAGGGTGACCTTTACATTACAGGGGGACCTTTACATCACAGGGAGACCTTTACATCACATGGGGACCTTTACATCACAGGGTGACCTTTACATTACAGGTGGATCTTTACATCACAGGTGGACCTTTACATCACAGCGTGTCCTTTACATCACAGGAGGATCTTTACATCACAGGTGGACCTTTACATTACAGGGGGACCGTTAGATCATAGGGTAACTTTACATGACAGGGGGACCTTTACATCACAGCGTGACCTTTACATTACAGCATGTCCTTTACATCACAGCGTGACCTTTACATCACAGGTGGATCTTTACATCACAGGGAGACCTTTACATTACACAGGGACCGTTAGATCATAGGGTAACTTTACATGACAGGGGGTCCTTTACATCACAGCGTGACCTTTACATCATAGCGTGTCCTTTACATCACAGGTGGATCTTTACACAACAGGGGGACCTTTACATCAAAGAGGGACCTTTACATCACAGGTGGACCTTTACATGACAGTGTAACCTTTACATTACAGGGGGACCGTTAGATCAGAGGGGTAACTATACATCACAGGGGGACCTTTACATCACAGAGGGACCTTTACATCACAGGTGGATCTTTACATCACAGAGGGACCTTTACATCACAGGGGGACCTTTACATCACAGAGGGACCTTTACATCACAGGTGGATCTTTACATCACAGAGGGACCTTTACATCACAGGGGGACCTTTACATTACAGGGTGACCTTTACATCACAGGGGGACCTTTACATCACAGAGGGACCTTTACATCACAGGGTGGACCTTTACATCACAGGGGGACCTTTATATCACAGGTGGACCTTTACATCACAGGGGGACCTTTAAATCACAGGTGCACATTTACATCACAGCGTGACCTTTACATCATAGCGTGTCCTTTACATCACAGGTGGATCTTTACACAACAGTGGGACCTTTACATCACAGGAGGATCTTTACATTACAGGTGGACCTTTACATGACAGTGTAACCTTTACATTACAGGGGGACCGTTAGATCAGAGGGGTAACTATACATTACAGGGGGACCGTTAGATCAGAGGGGTAACTATACATCACAGGGTGACCTTTACATCACAGGGGGACCTTTACATCACAGGGGGACCTTTACATCACAGGTGGATCTTTACATCACAGAGGGACCTTTACATCACAGGGGGCCTTTACATTACAGGAGAACCTTTACATCACAGGGGGACATTTACATCACAGTTAGATCTTTACATCACAGAAGGACCTTTACATCACAGATCACAGATGGACCTTGACATCAGTGGTGGACCTTTACATCACAGGTGGAACTTTACATCACAACTGGACCTTGACATCACATGGGGATCTTGACATCACAATGGGACCTTTACATCATAGGGGGACCTTTACATTACAGGTGGACCTTTACATCACAGGTGGATCTTTACATCACAGGGGGACCTTTACATCACAGGTGGACCTTGACATCACAGGGGGACCTTTACATCACAGGGGGAACTTTACATCACATGTAGACCTTTACATCACATGGGGACCTTTACATCACAGGGGGACCTTTACATCACAGTTAGATCTTTACATCACATGTGGATCTTTACATTATGGGGGGACCTTTACATCACAGGTGGATCTTTACATCACATGGGGACCTGTACATCACAGGGGGAACTTTACATCACAGGTGGATCTTTACATCACAGAGGGACCTTTACATCACAGGTGGATCTTTACATCACAGAGGGACCTTTACATCACAGAGGGACCTTTACATCACAGGGGGACCTTTACATCACAGGGTGACCTTTACATTACAGGAGAACCTTTACATCACAGGGGGACATTTACATCACAGAGAGACCTTTACATCACAGAGGGACCTTTACATCACAGGGGGACCTTTACATCACAGGGTGACCTTTACATTACAGGAGAACCTTTACATCACATCACAGGGGACATTTATCATCACAGAGGGACCTTTACATCACAGGTGGATCTTTACATCACAGAGGGACCTTTACATCACAGGGGGACCTTTACATCACAGAGGGACCTTTACATCACAGAGGGACCTTTACATGACAGGGGACCTTTACATCACAGAGGGACCTTTACATCACAGGGTGACCTTTACATTACAGGAGAACCTTTACATCACAGGGGGACATTTACATCACAGAGGGACCTTTACATCACAGGTGGATCTTTACATCACAGAGGGACCTTTACATCACAGAGGGACCTTTACATGACAGGGGGACCTTTACATCACAGAGGGACCTTTACATCACAGGGGGACCTTTACATCACAGGGTGACCTTTACATTACAGGAGAACCTTTACATCACAGGGGACATTTACATCACAGTTAGATCTTTACATCACAGAAGGACCTTTACATCACAGATCACAGATGGACCTTGACATCAGTGGTGGACCTTTACATCACAGGTGGAACTTTACATCACAAGTGGACCTTGACATCACATGAGGACCTTTACATCACAGGGGGATCTTGACATCACATGGGGACCTTTACATCATAGGGGGACCTTTACATTACAGGTGGATCTTTACATCACAGGTGGATCTTTACATTATGGGGGACCTTTACATCACAGGTGGATCTTTATATCACAGGGGGACCTTTACATCACAGGTGGACCTTGACATCACATGGGGACCTTTACATCACAGGGGACCTTTACATCACAGTTAGATCTTTACATCACATGTGGATCTTTACATTATGGGGGTACCTTTACATCACAGGTGGATCTTTACATCACATGGGGACCTTTACATCACAGGGGAAACTTTACATCACAAGTGGACATTTACGTCACAGGGGGACCTTTACATTATGGGGGGACCTTTACATCACATGGGGACCTTTACATCACAGGGTGACCTTTACATTATGGGGGGACCTTTACATCACAGGTGGATCCTTACATCACAGGGTGACCTTTACATTATGGGGGGACCTTTACATCACAGGTGGATCCTTACATCACAGGGAGACCTTTACATCAAAGGTGGATCTTTACATCACAGGGTGACCTTTACATCACAGGTGGATCCTTACATCACAGGGTGACCTTTACATCACAGGGAGACCTTTACATCACAGGGTGACCTTTACATCACATGGGGACCTTTACATCACAGGGTGACCTTTACATCACAGGGAGACCTTTACATCACAGGGGGACCTTTACATCACATGGGGACCTTTACATCACAGGGTGACCTTTACATCACATGGGGACCTTTACATCACAGGGTGACCTTTACATCACAGGGTGACCTTTACATCACAGGGAGACCTTTACATCACAGGGTGACCTTTACATCACAGGTGGATCCTTACATCACAGGGAGACCTTTACATCACAGGGTGACCTTTACATCACAGGTGGATCCTTACATCACAGGGGTACCTTTACATCACAGGTGGATTTTTACATCTCAGGGTGACCTTTACATCACATGGGACCTTTACATCACAGGGTGACCTTTACATCACATGGGACCTTTACATCACAGGGTGACCTTTACATCACAGGGTGACCTTTACATCACTATAGCACACTCCTAGTTCAAGGCCTGAGGGGATGATGCATGACACATGTATTCTTACCTTGGTGCCTCTCACTGTGCCCTGTGTCCCTTCCCCTGGCATAGTAATAGGCATTGTGCCTATTCATTTTCATTTGAACTATGTTTGTAAACAAAATAAGTTTTTTTTTACAGTACAGATGGTGTTTTCAATCCTGTAACAAATCAACAAAGATGAAAGTGTTTCTATATTTTCAATTATCAAATAATCCAGAATACAATACAATACCTTTATAATACAGATGTTTGAAAACATTGTCCAAAAACATAATAAAGTATGGATGCGCTCCCTCACCTGTGCTTTTGCATTCTCGTCTTCCTCTCTATGAGAATATCGTGCACACTCTGTTTATGCATTAAATTGTAGGCAGAAAATTGCGGGGGAACTGATTGAATATAATTATCATCATTTATTTCTAATGTAGATGTACAAAAAGCTCTCAGGAAAAGACAATATGTTTTCATTGTGTGTCAGAAGAAATAGTGATGGTTATTTACAGTGCATGTTGTATAAAGTCGAATATGAGGAGTTGAATACTAACTGTGTGGATTAGGTAATGGCTGAAATATAAAGTAAATGCAGTACCAATATGCGAACAGTTACTTTTCTAACAGATGAGCTACAGCAATACCTTGACATAAAGTATCCGAGGATATCACCGCTATATACAGCTTGACATAGGTGTTAACACAATTACATTCCCATGACCTTCTACAGAGAACTAGACACCCTGGCGTTTATCCAAGTGGTTAAATGAAATCTGAAATGAAGACCTATCAATCCTCTAAACATCTGTTCTATGGCTGGTCCAGGAATTAAACTCTACAGGCTGAACTGCCATAGGAAGCTTGGCGTGTTTTCAAAGAGATAGTGAGCACTGCTGACAAGGTATACCATGGTCATCTATCAGCCCCCTCCTGCTTGATGTCCATGGACCAACTGTTAATCTAAGTACTAAATCTTTTTCTATTTAAGAACTTGCTGAAGGCACAAATGGCTTAACATGGTGTTAGAAGATGACAAGAAAGTGATGAAGAGCTGGGCTAATGGGCTTATCAGGAGTGATCAATAAAGCGCAGTGACAAACTGCACAGCACTTACATGATTTCTATATGTAGCAACCAACAAAATGACACATTCATCATCACTATATATAGTTCACAAAATCCCATCCCTTATTATTGCTTGATGTTTATACGCAAGGAAAACTGAAGGTAAGCACAAAAATACAAACCAGAATAATAATGATAAGAATCTGTTAGACTCAATCACAAACTATAGATGTTCTGGCCATTAAAACAATGGAAATATCCAAGGACCTGACAACAACAACAGAGACTCTATTATACACAAGCAAAATGACAATAAAACATGAATGTCCCTACAGAGTATTGTGCTTACATTCAGAGCTGATCAGTTTTGTGATATCGTGAGTCTGTTTCCTGTAACGACCATCCACATCATCTACCTCACTTGACACCGCCATAGTTTTATTAATGCAGCTGCTTGCAAGGGAGCTTAAAGCATACAGATTGTAGTCCTCCAATTAAACACAAAGGCCCCTTATACTTCTAAGCCTTGGCTGCGTTTTGCTTCATTTGCGTTTCTATGCGTTTTTACCGCTAACAACACATAAAAAACCCATGCGTTTTTGGCCCCATTGATTTCAATTGAAAACGCATTAAAAACGCATGTGCGTTTTGACAAACGCTAAACACATGCGTTTTAACAAACGCAGCCCTAGACACAGCAGCCCACGTTTTTGGCTGCGTTTTCAATGCATTTTCAATTGAAGTCAATGGGGTCAAAAACGCATGCGTTTGGATGCGTTTTTAGCAGTAAGAATGCATAGAAATGCAAATGAAGCAAAATGCAGCCCAGGCTTAGATGTGTATATCTGTCCTCAGAAAGCTCCTAAGCTCTGCCCACTCATGTTTGAAGGCAAACAGAATATTTTCACCATAAGGCGATGTGCACACAGTGCTTTTTTGATCTGTTTTTTGAGCTGCATTTTTGCAGGCTGTCAGTACAAAATGACTGTCTAAGGGTGCTTTCACACTGGTGTTTTTGCCTGGATCCTTCGGATCCAGATAAAAACGCCTCTGGCGCATGCATTGTCTATCCGGATCCGGGCAAAATTGCCAGTGTGAAAGCATCCTAACACAGGCACAGATGCTCCATGCATCCTCGGCCTGGCAGAACGGTTCAGTGCGCATTACTATTTCAACCTATCTCCTCTATTTTCTGTCTTGTTTGGCAGCTATGGCTCTATAGGAGTGAGTCTTGGGTTATATGACTGTAGATTCTCTCATGTGAGAGAATCAGGCCAATTATGCAATTGGCACTCTGATCAGACTTTGATTCAAGCATCAACTTAGTGTGATCCGATTCTCTTCCATGAGAGAATCAGGGCACACTGTGCGGAGAAGATGAAGAATAACATTTCTCAAACTATTCTATGACATCATCAGAGTGCAGTCCACTGAGTGAGAGGCACCTGTAGCATGGCCTGGGGTGGTAGTCTTGAGTGAGGTTTGCGCCTTATGCAACCTGGCGCACTACATGAAAGAAGGGGTCCTGACTGGGTATGTGGATTTGTGTCATAGGGGTAATACGTCCTTGCAGGCTGCATGATGATGTTGACCTCGGCTGGCCAGGAGCAGATGTTAATCAGTTCATTGACGGAGACCACCATTTCTTTAAATATGTCTCTTTACTGCACAGCCATTTTATGGCAACTCTTTACATGAAATAGCTGGCACATAACATCTCATATGTTTTTTAATTAGTCCTCGGAGTATCTCCATAAACAGTCTGTCTGCTCCTTCTTCTCACTTATTCCTGTCCTCACTAGTCCTGCTTGTTTCACCACCACTAAGCTCAACATCAGAGTTCAGTCTGTAAAGTCCTTCTTCCCCTCCTGCAGTTCCACATCTTGTTCTCCTTGTAAGGGAGATGTATTGCCAATATCGCAGACTTTATCTTCAAGCTCCTCTTCCCTCCTTATCCTCCCTTCCTCCTCCCCTCCTCCTCCTTGTAAAGCTAGATGTAAAACAGAAATCTCAGGTGCAAGGCACAAGGGAAGGGGGGCTGAACACTATCAACATTCTAAGGATTAGAACACGTTGCCCAGGCACCTTCCTAAAGGGAAGGGTGCCTTATATGCACAAAACCTCTCAGCAATAGGCTGAGAGGCACTGCCAGGTCAGAGCATACTGGCCCTTTAAATAACAGCGTGGTGCGGAGGGCATCGCCTAAGGAAGGTCTTGAAAGTACTCCTCAGTAACTGCATAGAAGGCCGGAGGCGGGGAGAAAAGAGGCATAGCAGGATCACAAACCTGGTGAGCAACCTGTATTAGAGAGAGCACAGTGGGCTGGGTAGACCTACCATACAGAACCACAGGCTGGGCACTGACCTCCCTGCCCAGTGGAGGCTGACCTCGTGACGGGGCGTGACAGTCATTTTAGCTAGTGTTTAATCTAGCACATAAAGCAAGAATACAAATCTCTTTTATATTATTTTTATTACATCCTTAGTGAAAACCACACTGCCCAGTAACGCAGAGGGAAGATTTGCAATGTTGAAATCATCTTAGATCTCGCCATGTTTCTATTGTGCTTCATAACGTAAAAAAACAACTATATTTCTTAGCATAATTCTAAAATCAGCTCTAACATTATCCTAATCTGAAGCAAACAGTATATCAGCTAAACATGGACATTCTGGATCTAATCTCCATAATCAGGCTTTGCATATTTTCTCCAACTAGAGCATAGAATCAGTGGAGTAAAGTGACTGGGGTCAGCACACAACTGTTATTACCAAGCCCTGCATACAGTCATTGATTTACCTGATCCTATTTGTCTTACTAATGATTTCATGATTTATACAGGTGCGTCTCAATGAATTAGAATATCATCAAAAAGTAAACTTTCTTCAGTAATTCAATACATAAAGTGAAATGCATATATTATATAGAGTCATTACACACAGAGTGATCTATTTCAAGTGTTTATTTCTGTAAATGTTGATGATTATGGCTTACAGCCAATGAAAACCCAAAGATCTCAGAAAATTAAAGTAGGGAGGATGAAGGGTTAAAAACTATGCTGCCTTATTCCATGAGACATCGAAGGGTGATCATATTGATTTATTAGTCAACGCATTTCAGGCCTCCCTGAAATGCCCTGACATGGCATGTCATATTGGTTTGCCTGAGGAAGGGGCCAGGTTGCCGTGAAAGATGTTGACTAATAAATCAATATTATATTCACCCTTTGATGTCTCGTGGAATACAGCAGTGTTGTTTTTAACCCTTCATCCTCCCTACGCTATAATCAGCATGCAGGGGAGCTGTGATATACTTTTACAGTGGTGGTGACAACCACACAAGGTGAAGCCTCTGATACCTATGTATGTATTATTTTATTTCTCAGACCCTTTGTCCTCCCTACGTTAATTTTCTGAGATAAATAAAACCTTTGAGCTTTCATTGACTGTAAACCATAATCATCAACATTAACATAAATAGATCACTCTGTAATGACTCTATATAATATATGTATTTCTCTCTGGAGTTACTGCATCCTTGCTGGAATAGAAGTAATCCCTCCACGCACTGACTAAGCTTTGTAGCTGGGTTTGTACTTGCACGCAGCATTATATTCATGCCCAGTTTGGAAAAAGACAGAAATCTGACCTTCCGATCTGTTGTATGTGCTGGTTGATTCTGTATATAATGTTTCGGCTGTCTGCCATGCTGTGGAACCCCAGTTTCCTGAGGGTTCCTCTTAGGATAATTAATGATATGGTTTTAACTGTCTTGTATTTGTCTTTTTTCTATGTTTTTTAGCTGTTCTGTATCCCCCCACACAATGGTCTACCAAAATAAATCTCTGGACACTATAAACAAGGTGGAATCGCTTCCCGTAACGGGACAATCCGGGCTTTCTATATATAGGGCGGAGGAAAAGAAGAAATCTTACAATATCAGAAAATATGGAACTGTGTTCCCTTATATTGCTGTACATGCTCATGTATTAGATTATGCCTGGTAAAATGTCCCGTAGTTGTGGCACAAAGTGATGTTTCCTTCTCTCAGTAAAAAGGTATGGTGAATATAGACCAGAGATAGTGAGAAGAAGGTGGGCAAATTTGCCCTCTTCTAAAATGGCGTCCGCGGACCGCGCATGCGCGGTCGCGCATCGCCGGGCTGCGGTGAAAGGCTTCTGACACACAGGAAGGAGCGTCATATGACGCACTTCCTGTGGATGAATGCCGGAAACCGCCGCTCGGGATAGCGCGGCCTCACATGTGCGGCAAGGAGCGGCGTAATAGGAAACAGGTGGTGGGCGGTAGTGGTGGGGGGTATATAGGATGGGGGTGACATAGCCAAAGACATGCCCCCTGAGGAAGCAATCAGGGAAACGCGTTGGGGCGTCCCCTAGAGGTCATCCAGGCACACAAGTACTGGGCATGGGTAAGCATGAAACTATGATGTATGTGATATGTATCTAGACAATGAATTTGATTGAGCCATGGATTAGTAAATGGTATAATGAGAAGGGACTATAAACTAGGAACTTCTATATACTATGGGTGAAAGCCCTAAAATCTAATTATGCATGTCTCTGTATCACAGAATCTGTGTTTGAAAAAAACTACCATGTCCTGTCTTACTGTGTATGGAGTAGGACTTTAACCCCTCCATGTCCTCTCATCCACTTCCATGTAATTCTAAGATTTTTAATATGAATTGAGCACTTTATATCTGCAATTTTACTCTTGATGTATTAATAAAAGCATTTATAAGAAAAGCAGTATATTGGTGCAAGTGTATACTTGGTATAGAACCTCTCCAAAACCGATGAAACATGATTAATAATAGATATGGGAGAGCCCTAATATATTTTGATAACTATTCATGTGTGACCAAGTTCTATAAAACAGAGAACTGTAATGTGTTACTGCTCAGATTTATTTATCTATTTTTGGAATGTGCATGTCCACATTTCGTCATAATATGTCATCATTGACCATTAACTTAGGGGTCCGTGCATACAATCAGGATTAGTACCGTTTTGGACATAACATATTTTTGCTGCCTCCAAAGCACTGCGTTGTACAGGACAAGCACAGGGGAAGGTATTTAATTAAATCTCATGCCCACTGTGCGTCTTGTTAATGCTGCATGAACTAACGCACCGTGCGAGTTTCCTATCCGCAGAGTGTCAATTTCTTGTGTGGAGATGACTGAGTCTCCTGTGCAGGAAAACGCATTGGACGCAGGAAAACCATGCTGCATCCAGAACGCAATCTAAAGGCAGGGACACACTGAATGAGACGCATGCGTGATACTCACATGAGTGTTACATGACTCACCCAGAGCGGCCGCTGACTCTATGGATAGGAGCGCATCAGCTGCATAGAAACACATGAAGCTCCACACTCCTGTCCAATGAGCTGGTGGCCATTCCGGGTGAGTCATGTGAGACTCATGTGAGTATCTCGCATACGTCTCACTCAGTGTGTCCCTGCCCTAATCCTGACATGTACACATACCCTATCAATTCAGCTTCTTTCAGAAGGCTAAAGGCCACGTCACATACTTCAATTTTGTTAACGATATCGCTTAAACGACACCCTTTTTTAATCGCTTAAGCGATATCGTTTGTGTGTCGTGGCGTATAACTGAGCGATCTTGCATTGAACAATCGTTTGGTTGAAGATTTGTGAGCAGGACCTCAAATCAAGCGATGGTCGTGCAAACAATCCGCAGCATCGTGCAGTGTGACGCCGTGCAAACAATCTCATTGACAATTTCGCCTATTCCTGACACTGGCTGGCCTCGATCGCTGGGTTGTGCGCTGGATCGTTGGTGTGTTGCCAAATGTAAAATCGTTAACGAGATCTATGCTTGTGACACCACACAAGTGATATCAATAAATTGTTCTAACGATCTCGATCACGTGACTTTGCAGGCGATATCGTGATCGAGATTGAAGCGTGTGACGTGTTCTTTAGACAAACAAGATAGCTGTAGGAATCCCATTACATTAGCAATCAAGATGTTTAGCCAGGGCAGCCACGTTCTGCTTCTCTGGTTGACTATAAAGCAGAGCTTACACCTTCACAAAGGATTACACTAAACAACAATGTCCAAGTTCATTAGAAAAAATCCTTTTATTGATTTCATAATGCAATACATATAAAATATCTGGCAGAGAGGGTGACCACCTAAATGTCATCTAAAATAACATCAAAGTGGTTGTTTGCTTTCTGGGTATGCGTGAAAGTACCATGGAGCCACCTGACTTATGTTCCACAATGTGTCAGTTATTTGCCACTCCAAGCAGTGCTGTATGGAAAGAATAGCTCTAAAATATATCGTACAATAAAGATTGTCAAAATGTTTGTATTCATATGGAATGCAAGAGAAAAAACAAATCTTCTAAGGCCCCTTTCACATCAGCGTTTTTTCCAAATCGCGGCAGATGCGGTGAAAAAACGCATCTGCCGCGATTACCGCATAACCGCAACACTTGCGGCACACTTGCGGCAAGCCCCATGCAATGTCTATGGGGCTTGCTGTAAGGGTGCGGCAGATGCGGCAAGTGCGGTCTCGGCAAGCAGCGTTTTTTTTCGCGGCCGCACCTGCCGCAAGCGCCGAAACCACACTTGCCGCATCTGCCGCACCCTTACCGCAAGCCCCATAGACATTGCATGGGGCTTGCCGCAAGTGTGCCGCAAGTGTTGCGGCTATGCGGTAATCGCGGCAGATGCGTTTTTTTCACCGCATCTGCCGCGATTTGAATAAAACGCTATTGTGAAAGCACCCTAACAAATCCTCTCTGTTCTCTGGAATTCTCAATTCTATAGTGTAAGCTCTTTGCTGACGTTATTGACCATCTCTGCATTCTATCAGGGGTAGGTTGTTTACTATGCAAGGAGAGTGCAATTCAAAGCTTTTAAAGGGAATATGTCAGCTGGTTTTTGCTACCTCATCTGAAAGTAGCATAATAGAAGAGGTAAACAGACCCTAGATCCAATGTATTACTTAGGCGGCCGTCACACGGAACGATATCTTGCCCGATATCGTTTAAGCGATCTCCTTTTTGATCGCTTAAGCGATATCGGGCAAGATATCGTTGCATGTAATCAAGCGATTTACGATGGTAAATCGCTTGATCGTGACATCGCTGATCTGAGGTTCGGTTCTCAGATCTAGCGATGATCGATTTCACGATCTCCTGCATCGTGGTGTGTGACACCACGATGATCCATCTCCCAGCGGCAGAGCCTATGCTGGGAGATGGTAACTATGGTACACGTCGGGTAACTAAGCGACGCGCAGCCCTAGTTACCCGATGTGTACCATAGTAACGAGCGAGATCGCGGCTCCGCATCGCTGGTGAGTCTGTCTGTGTGACATCTCACCAGCGATGTGAGCGATATTGTAAGCGATTGCGCGTGCACGTGATCGCTTACAATATCGCTAAAGATGTCGCAGCGTGTGACGGCCCCCTTAGGTGCAGCGGTTCTGACATAATCAGAATTTTTAAATTTATAAAAGTAAGGGTCCTTTCACATCATCGTTTTACGCTGATCGCGGCAGTTGCGGTGAAAAAAACGCAGCTGCCGCGTCACGGCACACTTGCAGCAAGCCCCATACAATGTCTATAGGGCTTGCGGTAAGTGTGCGGCAGGTGCGGCAAGTGCGGTTTCGGCACTTGCGTCAGGTGCGCCCGCGAAAAAACCGCGGCATGCCGTACCTGCCACAAGCCGCGGCGTTATGCGGTAATCGCAGCAGTTGCAGTTTTTTCACCGCAACTGCCGCAATCAGCGTAAAACGCTGATGTGAAAGGACCCTAAGAGAGTTAAGAAAGCTACACCTGCCAACACCAGGATCTGTACACAAAGTCTATAGACAGTGAGAAACTGCTAATCAAAGCAGTGGGCGTACTGAACTAGCTAACCTCTAGCTGACCTAGTCCCGCAATGATAATCTCCTGAAGCTAAAACAAACATTGCAGGTAAACAACTGCACACTTTGTGAAAAGAGACACATGACTGAATTCATTATTTTCACTCCAACAGCATGCTGTCTTCAGATTATATAGCAAAAGCCTGCTGACAGATTCCCTTTAATCTCTCCAGATCGCCAGATCACATGTACAGATCATCATATTGGCTCGTCATTGAGACGAGTTCCCAATCCACTCATGTGCCACCACAGCTACCATTTTACTGGAGTCCATCGGAAGTTAATCTGAGTATGTGCTGCCTCCGGCGCCAAAATTTAGCACTAGCACAAAATTTTAAAGAAGAGGACTCATACAAGCAGGGGCAGATTAAGAGTAGCCAGTAGCTGTTTAGAAGGTGAGGGTCCCCCAAGCTTAGCCTATGACTTATCACATGATCCCCTTTTGATAAATCGTGTGATAGGTCACGTGATTAAGTCACAATTGCCTTGGTGCAGATCTGTAGATACAAAAGGACAAAGACAGTGGCACACATAGCACGCCACACCATTTATTTCCCTTTGTGTGCAGCACTGCACTATACATGACACAGCACTATATATAAAGGAGGAGGGTCCCTAAAGTCTACATGAGAAACCATTTCTGTCACACACACAATGCATATGCAATGTCTCCATAATAACACACAGGACACATATGCACATGTACACACACAAAACACATATGCAGACATACACAGGACACATATGCCACACATATATACAAGACACATATGCACACACATACTTCACTTCATAATAACACACACAAGACACATATACACACTCACACACAGGACACATGCACACTCACACACAGGACACATAAGTGCACATACACAGGACACATAAGTGCACACACACAGGACACACAAGTGTACACCCACACACAGGATAATTGCACACCCACACACAGGGCACATATGCACACACACAACACATATGCACACACACAGCATTTCTCCATAATGACACGCACACAGGACACATGCATACACACACACACATACACACACACATGCACACACACAGTACCTCTGAATTAAGAACCCCCTTCCCCTGTGCCCTCACATGAATCCCGCTCCACAACTTATTAAAAATGAAAGTAAAATACATTTTCTGCTCTTTCACAGAGCACCTACATCCTCCTGCAGTTTCTATGTGGTCCTGTCAGCAGAGTGGTGACATCATCAACCTGCTGCACATTGGAGCTGGGTTTATATTCCTGACAGCTACTATGCTCTGCTGCTCTCACAGCGCTACAGTATTCAAATGTACTTGCGTCTAAAAAGTACATTTGATTATTAGAAGAGGGAACCAGCCACTTCCACACAGCTCTGTGGGCCTGATTAGTAGGTCATAATGAGGGCACTTTGGCCAAGGGCCCCCTGGAGCCTTGGGCCCCGGGCTGTAGCCCAGATTGCCCTCATTATAAACCGCCGCATACAACTGTGGAGGAGTCACAGCACAGATGCATGATGAGGCCATTATGCCAAACATCTAATGTCAATTAAGCAAGGACCAGGCTAAGAATTTTTTCACTACAGGTATACATTAAATCAGTAAAACAGGGCCATTATGGCCATACCATTACTTTAACAGGTTAAATTGGGATGATAGGTTTTCTTGAAGTTTCTATCTGAAATAACAGGCATACTGAGCTACTGGAAAGTACAACGTACATCTATTAGAGCCTAAAAGCTACCGTAAACTACAATGTACATCTATTATAGCCTAAAAGCTATTGTAAAGTACAATGTACATCTATTAGGCCTAAAAGCTATAGAAAAGTACAATGTACATCTATTAGAGCTTAAAAGCTACTGTAAAGTACAATGTACATTTATTAGAGTCTAAAAGCTGTTGTAAAGTAAAATGCACATCTATTTGAGCCTAAAAGCTATCGTAAAGTAAAATGCACATCTATTAGGCCTAAAAGTTATCGCAAATTACAATGTACATATATTAGAGCTTAAAAGCTACTGTAAAGTACAATGTACATCTATTAGGGCCTAAAAGCTATCGTAAAGTACTAAAAGGAAGTATCCAAGAAAACATGAAGCTCTTCCAAAATAAGGGGAAAGCGATAAATGATTTTCTATACTGTGAATGTATACAATTAACTATTTCAGTACAAAATGTTGCTTTTTAGTGTTGTAGAAAATGTGGAAATATCTAGAAGGGAAAAGACGTATAGGCTTTTAGTCCTTTGAGCATGGAAAATTATGGGAATGATTATTGATGATATGATATGATGATATGGGAAAAATGTTTGCACTATGTGGAGTTGCATGAAAATGTTACAGTTTTAGTCACTTTTATGCCACTTTGGATCAGCTCTGCTGAAATGGGTAACACTAGGAGGAAGTGGGGAGGGAAGGGGCATGGCTAAGCCCCATCCATTTCATCAAGTATGTTGGAATTTTCTATGCCAGAAATGCTATTTCGATCCCTTACTGGCTGAAGTAACATTTCTGGTGCACTTCTGGAGGCACATTCCACTTACTAGAGGTGCCGAGTCCATTAAGGGGCACTATGTACTGTGTCAAGACAGAGCATAGAGCATAGCTTGCGTTATGCCAGTATTGATGAATTGGTCCTATAGTCTTTCTCTTTCTTTTTTATTTTTAAAGCAGAATACTAACAGCTCCTCAAATCTATGCCTTGGACTTGAGGTCTTGCACACACTGAAAGACGAGAGAGTTTTCTTAATCAGCTTTTCTTCTTGTCAGGTTTAGAGCTCTCTGTTATGAAAACTGATTCAAGCCTCTTGTAAAGTTTATTAAGAAAATAATAGTCACATCATTTAAGAAAAGGAGTAGTGGGAAAGTTGTATAAACTCTTGTCCCAAAATGTAAAGAGAACTGGTAAAATCTCATATATAGAATAGGTGGGAAGTAAAATGGGAACTGTTTCTTCTACAGTTGTGGCCAAAAGTATTGACACCCCTGCAATTCTGTCAGATAATACTCAGTTTCTTCCTGAAAATGATTGCAATCACAAATTATTTGGTATTATTATTTTCATTTAATTTGTCTTCAATGAAAAAACACAAAAAGAATTGTCCTAAAGCCAAACTGGATATAATTCCACACCAAACATAAAAAAGGGGGTGGACAAAAGTATTGGCACTGTTAGAAAAATCATGTGATGCTTCTCTAATTTGTGTAATTAACAGCACCTGTAACTTACCTGTGGCACCTAACAGGTGTTGGCAATAACTGAATCACACATGCAGCCAGTTGACATGGATTAAAGTTGACTCAACCTCTGTCCTGTGTCCTTGTGTGTACCACATTGAGCATGGAGAAAAGAAAGAAGACCAAAGAACTGTCTGAGGACTTGAGAAACCAAATTGTGAGGAAGCATGAGCAATCTCAAGGCTACAAGTCCATCTCCAAAGACCTGAATGTTCCTGTGTCTACCGTGCGCAGTGTCATCAAGACGTTTAAAGCCCATGGGACTGTGGCTAACCTCCCTAGATGGACGGAAAAGAAAAATTGACCGTGTGCATGGCATTATGAAGTCTGAAGACTGTCAACAAATTTTGCAGCATAATGTAGGGCCCAGTTTGAGAAAGCTGGGTCTCCCTCAGAGGTCATGAGTCTTCCAGCAGGACAATGACCCAAAACACACGTCAAAAAGCACTAGAAAATGGTTTGAGAGAAAGCACTGGAGACTTCTAAGGTGGTCAGCAATGACTCCAGACCTGAATCCCATAGAACACCTGTGGAGAGATCTAAAAATGGCAGTTTGGAGAAGGCACCCTTCAAATATCAGGGACCTGGAGCAGTTTGCCAAAGAAGAATGGTCTAAAATTCCAGCAGAGCATTGTAAGAAACTCATTGATGGTTACCGGAAGCGGTTGATCACAGTTATTTTGGCTAAAGGTTGTGCAACCTTAAAGTACTAGGCTGAGGGTGCCAATACTTTTGTCTGGCCCATTTTTGGAGTTTTGTGTGAAATGATCAATGTTTTGCTTTTTGCTTCATTCTCTTTTGTGTTTTTTCATTGAAGACAAATTAAATGAAAATAATAATACCAAAGAATTTGTGATTGCAATCATTTTCAGGAAGAAACTGAGTTTATCTGACAGAATTACAGGGGTGTCAATACTTTTGGCCACAACTGTAAGTGCATTGACACGCCCACAATGGACTTCCACCCTGATTTGCATATGGCATAAATGACTGGCACATTAGACCTCTAATAAACAGGTATTTATACTGGGAACAAACACAGAAGGATTTATATCAATTTGTTTTCAAGAATAAAGTAAGATAAACATGTAATGCAATCAGCACAATGATGCATATGTCATTGAGAGAGCTGGATTCCTCCAAGAAGAAGAGATTAAATTATTCACTCAGCGAATTAAATCCAGACATTCAATTACCTAGAACCTCTGACCTCAAAGAGACGACATATCTAGATTAATGCGCTAATTGTCAGTCGTGTCATTGCATCTCTGGAAAATCTAACCAGCAGCTGAACATCGGTTCTCTGTCACATTTTGCCTGTTGCTATTTCTCATGTCTGATAACAACTTGCCACATTCTCACATTCTAAGGATTAGAAAATGGGGACATTAAACATGTCTGCTGCACTTTCCACACCTCAAGCTCTGTCTACTTATCCTCCCTGGCAATCTCACAGTGAGCCCCAGCGACGTCTTCCTTCCAGGTACCGGCAGGACCTATGGGTAGTATGAGTACTTAAAGTGTGTGTGTCTCTGTCTGTCTGTCAATTCACAGGACAAAGTGCCTTAGCGCCCGCGCTGCTGCTCAAGAAATCACCAGAATCACCGGAATGTCTGGGATGAAAGTTGCTTTATTATACCAACGCATTTCGGAGCCCCTCCTGGCTCCTTCCTCAGGAAGATATCTCCCCGAAGAATGAGCCAGGAGGGGCTCCGAAACGTGTTGGTGTAATAAAGCAACTTTCATCCCAGACATTCCGGTGATTCTGGTGATTTCTTAAGCAGCAGCGCGGGCGCTAAGGCACTTTGTCCTGTGAATTGATCTACACCACAGTGAGCTATGGAAGTGCGGTCCCTGCAGCAGTTGCACTATCTGAGCAATCATACCGGTTGTGGGTGACACAACCTCACCAGATGAGCAGTTTTCATTGTGTTGATCACCACCAATCTTTTAGGATAAGACCCTATTTGCGCATTCTCATCCCCACAGATTCTGTCTGTCTGTGTCACCTGAAAAAGAAGCAAAAAAGCAACACAAACGGATGATGCATTTGTGATAATTTTTTGCTGAAAGAGGATCTGTTTTTGGTGCAGAAACTGCACCAAAAATGGATCAACAAAAATGGAGCACAAACGTTCTGTGTGAATGAGACCTTAGAATATTCTTCCATCAATAAAGCTAAATATCTTCATTCTTTGGTTCAAAACAGTGATCAATGACTACAGTTATAATACTGAATATGATGGTGTTCACTGTTGTATCCTCTGTCTTTGCAAACCTGAGGTCTTATAACTCCAATCTTCATCTACATTAAAGGGAGCCTGTAAAGGTCCTCTGTGCACTCAAAACCACCAGCAGTTATGTGCCCAAATCTATCATTTTCCCTAACAGGTCTTTCATGTTTTACCATCCAGGGTCGGCTCCAGGCAAAACAATCTCAGTGGGCCCCTGTTACACATACCACAATTCATGAATATAATATAGAAACTGTGGGCTGTGTATATATAATATAGAGGCTCCTGAGTGGGCTGTATATATAATATTGAGGCTGTGCAGGGCGGCATATATAATAGAGGCTTCTGGGCTGTATATATAATATGGAGACTGCAGAGCTGTATAAATAGTATAGAGGTCGCTGCTGAGCTGTGTATATTATTTGGAGGCTGTGTTGGGCTGTATATATTATTTGGATGCTGTAGCACTCCAGCAGCAGCCTCCAATATATACAACCCACTGCCCAGTACAGCATCCAAATAATAAATATAGCCAAGCACAGCCTCCAAATTATATCCTAGATGGTGGCCAGATTCTAACACATCAGGTATTCTAGAATATAGAAATAGGGATTGCATGGGGAAGGCAGTGAGGGCTGAATAGGGAGGGACTTTGAGGACGGAGCGGCGGGGGGAGGACAACGTGGCAGGGGGGAGGAGGATGGAGTGACACAGGTAGGGGGAGGACGGAGTGGCAGGGGGAAAGAGGGAGGACGGAGCAGCAGGGGGAGGAGGATGGAGGACAGAGGAGGTAGCGGTGGGGTGGAGGAGGATGGAGCAGCACAGGCAGAGGGAGTACGGAGTGGCAGGGGGAGGACAGAGCATAGAGTGGCAGGGGGAGGAGGACGGAGGACGAAGCGGCGGGGTGGGGGAGGACGGAGCAGCACAGGCAGTGGGAGGACGGAGTGATGGAGTGAGGAGGACAAAAGAAGGAGGAGAAAGCGGTGGGGTGGGGGAGGATGGAGTGGCACAGGCAGGGGGAGGACAGAGTGGCAGGGGGAAGACGGAGCACAGAGCGGCAGGGGAGAGGAGGAAGGAGGACGAAGCGGCGGGGTGGGGGAGGACGGAGCAGCACAGGTAGTGGGAGGACGGAGTGATGGAGTGAGGAGGACAAAAGAAGGAGGAGAAAGCGGTGGGGTGGGGGAGGATGGAGTGGCACAGGCAGGGGGAGGACAGAGTGGCAGGGGGAAGACGGAGCACTGAGCGG
Organism: Allobates femoralis; assembly: GCA_033576535.1. Lineage (NCBI taxonomy): Eukaryota > Metazoa > Chordata > Amphibia > Anura > Aromobatidae > Allobates > Allobates femoralis. The sequence continues at coordinate 83,131,709 of JARQOC010000011.1, forward strand.
CAGGGGAGAGGAGGAAGGAGGACGAAGCGGCGGGGTGGGAGAGGCTGGAGCAGCACAGGCAGGGGGAGGACGGAGGATGGAGTGGCGGAGGGGGAGGAGGACAAAGGAAGGAGGAGGAAGCGGTGGGGTGGGGGTGGATGGAGCGGCACAGGCAGGGGGAGGACAGAGCACAGAGCGGCCGGGGAGAGGAAGATGGAGGACAAAGCGGTGGGATGGGGGACGACGGAGCAACACAGGCAGTGGGAGGACGGAGTGTGATGGAGTGAGGAGGACAAAAGAAGGAGGAGAAAGCGGTGGGGTGGGGAGGATGGAGCGGCACAGGGAGGGGGAGGACGGAGTGGCAGGGGGAAGACGGAGCACAGAGCGGCGGGGAGAGGAGGATGGAGGACGAAGCGGTGGAGTGGGGGAGGACGGAGCAGCACAGGCAGGGGGAGGACGGAGGATGGAGTGGTGGGGGGGAGGAGGACAAAGGAAGGAGGAGAAAGCGGTGGGGTGGGGGAGGATGGAGTGGCACAGGCAGGGGGAGTATGGAGCGGCAGGGGGAGGATGGAGCACAGAGCGGCAGGGGGAAGGAGGACAGAGGATGAAGCAGCGGGGTGGGAGAGGACGGAGCAGCACAGGCATGGAGAGGACGGAGGATGGAGTGGCAGAGGGGAGGAGGACAAAGGAAGGAGGAGGTAGCGGTGGGGTGGGGGATGATGGAGTGGCACAGGCTGGGGGAGGATGGAGCTCAGAGCTGCGGGGGGAGAGGAGGACGGAGGACGAAGCGGTGGGGCGGGGGAGGATGGAGCAGCACAGGCAGGAGGAGGATGGAGTGGCGGAGGGGAGGAGGACAAAGGAAGGAGGAGGAAGCGGTGGGGTGGGGGATGATGGAGCAGCAACGGCAGGAGGAGGATGGAGGATGGAGTGGCAGAGGGGAGGAGCTCAAAGGAAGGAGGAGGAAGCGGTGGGGTGGGGGAGGATGGAGTGGAACAGGCAGGGGGAGGACGGAGTACAGAGCGGCAGGGGGGAGGATTACGGAGGACAAAGCGGTGGGGTGGGGGAGGACGAAGCAGCATAGGCAGGGGGAAGACGGAGGATGAGGTGGTGGAGGGGAGGAGGACAAAGGAAGGAGGAGGAAGCGGTGGGGTGGGGGAGGATGGAGTGGCACGGTCAGGGGGAGGACGGAGCGGCAGGGGGAGGACGGAGGACAGGGCGGCAGGGGGAAGGAGGACGGTGGACAAAGCCGAGGGGTGGGGGATGCTGGAACAGCACAGGGAGGGGGAGGACGGAGCGGCAGGGGGAGGACGGAGCACAGAGCGGCGGGGGTAGAGGAGGATGAAGGACGAAGCGGCGGGGTGGGGGAGGCTTGGGCAACACAGGCAGGGGGAGGACGGAGTGACAGGGGGAGGACGGAGCACAGAGCGGCGGGGGAGAGGAGGATGGAGGACGAAGCGGTGGGGTGGGGGAGGACGGAGCAGCACAGGCAGTGGTAGGACAGAGGATGGAGTGGCGGAGGGGAGGAGGACAAAGGAAGGAGGAAGAAGCGGTGGGGTGGGGGAGTACGGAGCGGCACAGGCAGGGGGTGGACGGAGCACAGAGCGGCATGGGGGGGGACACGGAGGACGAAGCGGCGGGGTGGGGGATGATGGAGCAGCACAGGCAGGAGGAGGATGGAGGATGGAGTGGCGGAGGGAGGAGGTCAAAGGAAGGAGGAGGAAGCGGTGGGGTGGGGGAGGATGGAGTGGAACAGGCAGGGGGAGGACGGAGTACAGAGCGGCAGGGGGGAGGATTACGGAGGACAAAGCGGTGGGGTGGGGGAGGACGAAGCAGCATAGGCAGGAAAGACGGAGGATGAGGTGGTGGAGGGGAGGAGGACAAAGGAAGGAGGAGGAAGCGGTGGGGTGGGGGAGGATGGAGTGGCACAGTCAGGGGGAGGACGGAGCGGCAGGGGGAGGACGGAGGACAGGGCGGCAGGGGGAAGGAGGACGGTGGACAAAGCCGCGGGGTGGGGGATGCTGGAACAGCACAGGGAGGAGGAGGACGGAGCGGCAGGGGGAGGACGGAGCACAGAGCGGCGGGGAAGAGGAGGATGAAGGACGAAGCGGCGGGGTGGGGGAGGCTTGGGCAACACAGGCAGGGAGAGTACGGAGTGACAGGGGGAGGACGGAGCACAGAGCGGCGGCGGGGGAGAGGAGGATGGAGGACGAAGTGGTGGGGTGGGGGAGGACGGAGCAGCACAGGCAGTGGTAGGACGGAGGATGGAGTGGCGGAGGGGAGGAGGACAAAGGAAGGAGGAGGAAGCGGTGGGGTGGGGGAGTACGGAGCGGCACAGGCAGGGGGAGGACGGAGCACAGAGCGGCAGGGGGGGGGGAGACAGAGGACAAAGTGGCGGGGTGGGGGAGGCTGGAGCAGCACAGGCAGGGGGAGGACGGAGCACAGAGCGGCAGGGGGGGGAGGAGGACGGAGGACAAAGCGACGGGGTGGGGGAGGCCGGAGCAACACAGGCAGGGGGAGGACGGAGGATGGAGTGGCGGAGGGGAGGAGGACAAGGGAAAGAGAAGGAAGAGGTGGGCTGGGGGAGGACGGAGCGGCACAGGCAGGGGAAGGACGGAGTGGCAGGGGGAGGATGAAGCACAGAGAGGTGGGGGGGAGGAGGACGGACGACGAAGTGGCGGGGTGGGGGAGGATGGAGCAGCACAGGCAGGGGGAGGACGGAGGACGAAGCGGCGGGGTGGGTGAGGACGGAGCAGCACAGGCAGGGGGAGGACGGAGGATCAAGTGGCGGAGGGGAGGAGGACAAAGGAAGGAGGAGGAAGTGGTGGGGTGGGGGAAGGACGGAGTGGCACAGGCAGGGGGAGGACCGAGCACAGAGCGGCGGGGAGAGGAGGACGGAAGACGAAGCGGCGGGGTGTGGGAGGACGGAGTGGCACAGGCAGAGAGTGGACAGAGCGGCACAGGCAGAGAGAGGACGGAGCGGCACAAGCAGGGGGAGGACGGAGAGGCACAGGCAAGGGGAGGATGGAGCACAGATCGGTGGGGGGGGGGACGGAGGACGAAGCAGTGCTCAGGGAGAGGATGGAGGATGAAGCAGCGGGGGGGGAGGAGGGCAGAGGACGAAGTAGCAGAGGCAGGGGGAGGAAGGAGCAGACTCACACCCACACACACAGTCATACCTAGACACAGACTCACCCACACACATACATACACACACAGACTCACACCCACACAGACACACACCCACACCCAGACACAGACACACACACACACGGGCTCTTACCTCTCCGTCCCCTGGCTGTCCCAGTGCTGGCCCTCATGCTCGCGTTGTCCTGCAGAGTAGGTGTGGAGGAGGCGGGCGCAGAGGCGGCGGTGTGCAGGATGTTCCTGGGCGTCATGTGATGCTGCCACCCAGCTGCACTGACAGGAGGGGGACACCAGGGATCATCGTATGGCCGCACAGTCTGTGACAGACTGTGCGGTCATAGGAATGTGGAGGGTGTGGAGGAGCCACACAATGCGCGCTCCCTGTACCCTGGGAGCACCGACCCCGGCAGCCCCCAGTCCCCGGTGTCAGTGGGCGGTTTGTGGCGGGGGTTAGTAACAGGAGGCTGAGGCGAGAGTCCGCTGCGCCACGCGCGCTGCGGCCACTGTCGGCCGGACCCGTGTATCCCGGCGACAGCGGGGCTAATGTGCCGCTGTCGCTGCGCTGCAAATTGGGGCGAAATTTGAACTTTGAATTTGTGCACCTATTGGCATAGTCTGTGCTTATTGGTGGCCACCTCTGTGTGGCGCACAATTTCTGTGACCGACAGATGCCTTAGACAATTATATAGTAGATACAGCACAGCCTCCAAATACTATATACAGCACAGCAGCAGTCTCCATATTATATATACAGCACAACACAGCCTCCAAATAATATATACAGACAGTTTCAAAATAATATATACATCAAAGCATAGCCTCCATATAATATATAGATCACAGCAGAGTCTCCAAATAATATATACAGCACAGCCTCCATTTTATATGTACATTACAGCCTCCAAATAACATATACAGCACAGCACACCCTCCATATTATATATTCAGCCCAGCACAGCCTGCAAATAATATATACAGCCCAGCTGACCCTTCAAATAATATATATTGCCCAGCACAGCCTTCAAATTCTATATATGAGTCGGGCTGGCAGGGAAAGGGGTACTCGGATACCGGGATGGTGGCTTCGGTGGGGATCACGGCTGGTTCTGGTCCCTTTTCCGTGCCCTGGGCACTCAATGGCTGATGGGGGTGATGATTGGGGAATGATATGTTTCACCACCTGTGGTACCTGGTAATATGGTTGCACAGCTCGGATCAGTCCTTCCTGGTTCTGGGCCTGCTTGGTCCCAGCAACCAGCTCCTTCTACTACCTTCTGTACTTAACTCTTTGACTGAACTTTCTTGACTGACTGAACTGACTCCTCCCTCAGACCTGGATCTTTTTAGGGGATCTTGCCTAAGGCAGCAATTAGAGCTCCCCTTTCGGGCCTGGGGTGGAAGGTGTTGTGTACTGTGTGTACCAAGGTGTACATCCTTCCCTGCACCAGTGGGTCCTGTGGCAATCCCGCAGGGTTGCCACATATACAGCACAACCTCCAAAAAATATATACAGCACAGCCTCCATATTATATATATAGCCCAGCAGAAGCCTCCATATAGCCCAGCAGCAACCTCCATACCACTGCCTCAATAGCACAGCCTCTATAGCCCAGCAGCAACATCCATAGCCCAGCAGCAACATCCATAGCCCAAAAGCAGCCTCCATATAGCCGAGCAGCAGCAGCCTCAATAGCTCAGCAGCAGCCTCCATAGCCTAGCCTCCATAGCTGAGCCGCAGCCTCTATAGCCCAGCCTCCATAACACAGCAGCAGCCTCCATAGTCCAGCAGCAGCCTCCATAACACAGCCTTCATAACCCAGCAGCAGCCTCTATTTCCCAGCAGTAGCCTCCATAGCACAGCCTCCATATACCCCATCAGCAGCCTCCATAGCACAGCCTCCATAACCAACAGCAGCCTCTATAACCCAACAGAAGCCTCTATGTCCCATCAGCAGCCTCCACAGCACAGCCTCCATATACCCCAGCAAAAGCATCCATAAAACAGCCTTCATATACCCAGCAGCAGCCTCCATACCACAGCCTCCATGTACCCCAGCAGCAGCCTCCATGGCACAGCCTCCATATACCCCAGCAGCAACCTCCATAAAACAGCCTTCATAGACCCCAGCAGCAGCCTACATAAACTCTAGCAGCAGCCTCCATAGCACAGCCTCCATATAGCTCAGTAGCAGCTCCATAGCACAGCCTCCATATACCTCAGCAGCAGCCTCCATTGCACAGCCTCCATAACCCACCAGGAGCCTCCATAACAGAGCCTCCATAACCCAGCAGTAACTCCACTGCTCAGCACAACCTCCACCAAGCAGCCCAGTAACAGCCTCTATAATCCCCCATCATGCTGCACATAGTAAAAAAAAAAAAAAAAAGATTATGCTCACCTTACCTCCGCTTTCCCGGAGTCCTCCTCAGTTGTTGTCCCTGCTCCATGGTCCTTGTTACTGCCAGCACAGCTGCAGCAGAGTGATGAGGTTGCAGGGTGATGACTCATCACTCTCTGCAGTTGGCTGAGGAGGGAGCTCAGATGGGAGCCTGCACATGGATAATTTGAATCGCATTCAAATAAGCCATGTGCCCTGGCAGTGCTGAGGGAGCACTCAGCTGCCTGAGTGTCCCGGCTGCTGGGCCCCTTCTTGTCAGGGCTGCTTCCCTGATGGGCCCTTGGCCATCAGGGCTACTTGTCCCTAATGGCCAGTGGGCCCCCCCAGCTGCTTAGGGCCCCGGCACTCTCCCAGTACGCCGGGTGCTGACACTGGGCCTGTTACCATCCATAAACAGATCTTTAGAACAAGTATTCCTAAAGACCATTTTTGATATGCTGATTAGGGCATTGACTAGTCAAGTGGGCGTTAGTTCTCCTAATACTCGGCCCACTTAGCATGTTATCACTACTAAAGATCTGTTTATGGATGTTACTACATAGAGGAATTGTTAGTCAGGGATTCCAGGTGTGTGAACCACTCGTGGTTCTGTGTGCACAGCGGAATTGACAGGTTCACTTTAACCAGTTTTGGGTAAGTTAATTATGATCTGAAAGTATCTAGTGACATTCTGTGTCTAGATGTTGCAGGCACAGTCTTCATTATTATTATTATTATTATTTATTTTGTGTGCGCTATTGATTCCATGGTGCTATATATGTGTAAATACTGTATGAGTTGTTGATTACATACAAAGTACAAATATAAGATTAAAGTGAACAAACTAACAAAGACAGACTGGTATAGAGGGCAGATGACAATACCCTTGTTAGTGCTGAATGAGGCCTCCGGCCTACTCCTGCCCAGCAGCCATGTTAAAGACTTTGGATCAAGGCTCCATTTTGTGTTGGAATTTCTAAGTACGCAATGAAGGAGAAATTTAGTTGTGTTACCACACCTTGCTTTTGTGCAAGCTACACCCTGCCAATTCCAAGATGGGGTCTATCACAAGCTGATATCACCACAACTGTGTATGTCATAAGCAGTTTTGTGTCTATGATGATAAGGAATAAGCTCATACAGTTTAGATCGGGAGACAAGCTTGGACAGTCCAGCATCTTTACCTTCACTTTCTTTATAAAGTCAGCCATCATCTTGGAGGTGTGTTTGAGGTCATTATCAGTGGCGTAACTGGAGTCTAATGGGCCCCGGTGCGAAATTTAGACCGGGGCCCTGCCATGCGTTGGTCAGTTGTATGGGCCTCATGTAACAATCTAAATCCTAAAAAGACTTACGAATCAATCTCTCTCCCCCTTCATTATGTAGTAATGTCCCTCATCCTGCTATATATGGTCCTCCTCCTGGAATATGGCCCTTATTGTGGAATATATGTCCCCCATCAATGTTTATATGGTCCACCTCCTCCCGCCACCATAGTCATCCAATTATTATAATGTATCCCCATATTCCTCCATATATTACAATGTACCCCCATAGTCGTCTATCTATTATAATGCATCCCATAGTCCTCCTTTCATAAGGTAACCCCCATAGTTATTCAATTATTAGAATGCATCCCATAATCTTCCATATAGTATAATGCACTTCCATAGTCCTCTATATAGTATAATGCACTCCCATTATCCTACATATAGTATAATGCACCTCCATAGTCCTCCATATAGTACAGGGGTCTCAAACTCGCGGCCCGCGGGCCGCATGCGGCCCCTGGAGCTTCCCTATGCGGCCCCCAGCACTTTGGACCAAGAACCATGCTGGCGGCGGTCCAGTGCATGGTGCCGCCGCTTTCCCCGCTATAACATTACTTGCGGCCGCTTCACTGTCTCTGCCGCTCGCTCTGCCGCTCGCTCTGCCGCTCTTTAAGCTCAATACAAGCCCCTCAGCCAATGAGAGGCCGCTGACGTCACCTGCGGGCCTCTCATTGGCTGACGGTGACTCGCATTGAACTTGCAGAGTGCGCGGCAGAGACAGTGAAGCGGCCGCAAGTAATGTTATAGCGGGGAAAGCGGCGGCACCATGCACTGGACCGCCGCCAGCATGATTCTTGGTCCAAAGTGCTGGGGGCCGCACAGGGAAGCCCCAGGGTCCCCATGCACTGGACCAGCATGGTTAGTAATAAAAGTGTGTGCTAGTGTGAGTGCCTGTGAGTGTGCGTGTGGTGCCTGTGCGTGTGAGTGCCTGTGAGTGTGAGTGCCTGTGCCTGTGAGTGCCTGTGAGTGTGAGTGCCTGTGAGTGTGAGTGCCTGTGAGTGTGAGTGAGTGTGAGTGCCTGTGCCTGTGAGTGCCTGTGAGTGTGAGTGCCTGTAAGTGTGAGTGCCTGTGAGTGTGAGTGCCTGTGCCTGTGAGTGCCTGTGCCTGTGAGTGCCTGTGAGTGTGAGTGCCTGTGCCTGTGAGTTCCTGTGCCTGTGAGTGCCTGTGAGCGTGAGTGCCTGTGAGTGTGAGTGCCTGTGAGCGCCTATGCCTGTGAGTGTGAGTGCCTGTGAGTGTGAGTGCCTGTGAGTGCCTGTGAGCGTGAGTGCCTGTGAGTGCCTGTGAGCGTGAGTGCCTGTGAGCGCGAGTGCCTGTGAGCGTGAGTGCCTGTGAGCGCCTATGCCTGTGAGTGTGAGTGCCTGTGAGTGTGAGTGCCTGTGAGTGCCTGTGAGTGTAAGTGTCTGTGAGCGTGAGTGCCCGTGAGCGTGAGTGCCCGTGAGCGTGAGTGCCCGTGAGGGTGAGTGCCTGTGAGTGCCTGTGAGCGTGAGTGCCTGTGAGCGTGAGTGCCTGTGAGCGTGAGTGCCTGTGAGCGCCTATGCCTGTGAGTGTGAGTGCCTGTGAGTGCCTGTGAGTGTGAGTGCCTGTGAGTGAGTGCCTGTGAGTGAGTGCCTGTGAGTGAGTGCCTGTGAGTGTGAGTGCCTGTGAGTGTGAGTGCCTGTGAGTGTGAGTGCCTGTGAGTGTCTGTGCCTGTGAGCGCCTGTGAGTGTCTGTGAGCATGAGTGTCTGTGTTCGTGAGTGCCTGTGTGTGTGAGTGCCTGTGTGTGTGAGTGCCTGTGTTCGTGAGTGCCTGTGTTCGTGAGTGCCTGTGTGTGTGAGTGCCTGTGTGTGTGAGTGCCTGTGTGTGTGAGTGCCTGTGTGTGTGTGTGCCTGTCTTGAGAGTGCCTCTTGAGTGCCTGTGGGTGTCAGAGTGCCTGTGGGTGTCAGAGAGCCTGTGGGTGTCAGAGAGCCTGTGGGTGTCTGTGAGTGTGAATGCGTGAGGGTGTCAGAGTGCGCGATTTTGTACAGAAGTGTGTGATTATAACAAAAGTCCTTGGTGGTCCGCATTCTTCATCAGGTGGATTTACCTGATGAAGACGGCGGGCCGCCGTGGAAACACGTTGTGGTATATTAAAGATAATTAAACGTGGCCTCCTGTGCTCTAGTACTTCTGTTATAATCTCACACTTCTGTACAAATATCATATCCCCATCCTAGGGTTGCAGCAGGAGCAACTGTGAACCAGAGTCACCGCTAACAGAATCCAAAGGACCTGCAGTGACGTAACCGAGAACGTCACAGGGTCAGGTGATCGGCTGCTCGAGTCACCTGACTGGAAGAAGGAGCTGCTCGTGGAGGAAACCCCGACCGTTGGAGTCTGGAGCCTTCCACTGCGATACGCCGAGGTTGTGCAGGGTTGCAGAACCTCCAAAGGTGAGATGCTAACCCCCCACATCTGTTATTGACGCCCTCACTAGACCACCAGGTACCGCTCATGGGTTGTGCTTCCCCCCCCCTTTTGTTCCACGAGAGTGTGAGTTAATGTGAGTGTGGGTGAGTTAATGTGTGAGTGGGTGTGATTGTGAGTGAATATGTCTGAGTGTGTAAAAAGAAGGCAGACCAGGTTGGGGATATCACTAAAAAAGAGGTCCAGCATTGGGGACATTACTACACTATGGGGGCCAGGATGGGGACATCACTACAAAAGGGGACCAGCATGGGGGATAGGATGGTGACATCACTACAAAAGGGGATCAGTAAGGGGCTCATCATTACAAAAAGGGACCAGCACGGGGGACATTACTACAGAAGGGGATCAGGTTGGGGATATTAGTACAAGAGGGCGACCAGGATGGGGACCAGTATGGGACATTACAACAAGAAAGGGACCAAGATGCGGACATTACTACAAGGAGGGGATCAGGATTTGGACGTTACTACATTGACCAAAAAATCTGGTATTACTAAAAATGTCAGGGTACCGTCACACCAGGTGACATCGCCCCGTGTAAAGTGGCGATTTTGCACCGAAAAATCGGCTGAGAGTGGTCGCCTGGTTTCACAGCACTGCTGTGTAACCAGGCAACCACTCTCAGGCGATGTGTAAGCATCGCCCTGTGTAACATCGCGAATAGCGATGTTACAGGCGATGGGAGCCATAGGCTCCCATGTTACAGGATCCCTGCTGGGGTTTCTAGACACCCCAACAGTGACATTGCCTGAAACATCGCCAAAGCATCACCGAAGGTATCGCCGCGTCTAAACACACGACGCTGACGGGGTGCCAAAAATGTGCGCGCTCCCGTGTGTCGCCGGCGATGTCACCTAGTGTGACGGTACCCTTAGTCCTACAAGCAATGCGGCCCCCGATAAAAAATTTTTTCTATGTGCGGCCCACCAACCCAGCCGAGTTTGAGACCCCTGATATAGTATAATGCACTCCCATTATCCTACATATATTATAATGCACCCCCATAGTACTCCATGTAGTATAATGCATCACCATAGTCCTCCATAAAGTATAATGCACCCCATAATACTCCATATAGTATAATGCAACCCCATAGTCCTCCATAAAGTATAATGCACCTCATAGCGTAAGTCTTCCCCCAGCCTCAACCAGGAGCATTTCTCCCCCACCATCATCAGCCTCCTGCAGCAGCCTCCCTCCCCCCATCATCAGCGTCCACCAGCAGCCTTCTTCCCCCATCACCAGCCTTCACCCACAGCAGCCTACTTCCCAGCATCACCAGTCTCAACTAGCAGCCTCCTTCCCCCCACCACCAGCCTCCACCAGCCGCCTACTTCCTAGCTCAGCAGCCTCCTTCCCCCATCACCAGCCTCCACCAGCAGCCTCCATCTTAGCATCACAAGCCTCCACCAGCAGCCTCCTTCCCAGCATCAGCAGCCTCCACCAGAAGCCTCCTTCCCAGCATCAGCAGTATCCACCAGCAGCCTCCTTCCCCCCATCAGCAGCCTCCACCAGCAGCCTACTTCCCAGCATCAGCAGCCTCTACCAGCAGCCTCCTTCCCAGCATCAGCAGCCTCCTTCCCAGCATCAGCAGCCTCCACCAACAGCCTCCACCAGCAGCCTCCTTCCCATCATCAGCAGCCTCCTTTCCTGCATCAGCAGCCTCCACCAGCAGCCTCCTTCCCCCCATCACCAACCTCCACCAGCAGCCTCCATTCCAGCATCAGCAGCCTCCACCAGCAGCCTCCTTTCCAGCATCAGTAGCCTCCACCTGCAGCCTCATTCCCAGCATCAGTAGGCTCCTCCAGCAGCCTCCTTCCCCCCATCAGAAGCCTCCACCAGCAGCCTCCTTCCCAGCATCAGCAGCCTCCACCAGCAACCTCCTTCCCAGCATCAGCAGCCTCTTTCCCAGCATCAGCAGCCTCCACCAGCAGCCTCCTTTCCCCATCAGCAGCCTCCTCCAGCAGCCTCCTTTCCAGCATCAGCAGCCTCCACCTGCAGCCTCATTCCCAGCATCAGCAGCCTCCCCCAGAAGCCTCCTTCCCAGCATCAGCAGCCTCCTCCAGCAGCCTCCTTTCCAGCATCAGCAGCCTCCACCTGCAGCCTCATTCCCAGCATCAGGAGCCTCCACAAGCAGCCTCCTTCCCAGCATCAGAAGGCTCCTCCAGAAGCCTCCTTCCCCCCATCAGAAGCCTCCACCAGCAGCCTTCTTCCCAGCATCAGCAGCCTCCACCAGCAACCTCCTTCCCAGCATCAGCAGCCTCCTTACCAGCATCAGCAGCCTCCACCAGCAGCCTCCTTCCCCCCATCAGCAGCCTCCTCCAGCAGCCTCCTTCCCAGCATCAGCAGCCTCCACCAGAAGCCTCCTTCCAGCATCAGCAGCCTCCACCATCAGTCTCCTTCCCAGCATCAGCAGCCTCCCCCAGAAGCCTCCTTCCCAGCATCAGCAGCCTCCTCCAGCAGCCTCATTCCCAGCATCAGCAGTGTCCACCAGCAGACTCCTTCCCCCCATCAGCAGCCTCCTTCCCTGCATCAGCAGCCTCCTCTAGCAGCCTCCTTCCCAGCATCAGCAGTGTCCACCAGCAGTCTTCTTCCCCCCATCAGCAGCCTCCACCAGCAGCCTCCTTCCCAGCATCACCAGCCTCCACCAGCAGCCTCCTTCCCAGCATCAGCAGTGTCCACCAGCAGACTTCTTCCCCCCATCAGCAGCCTCCACCATCAGCCTCCTTCCCAGCATCAGCAGCCTCCACCAGCAGCCTCCTTCCTAGCATCAGCAGCCCCCACCAGCAGCCTCCTTCCCCCCATCAGCAGCCTCCTTCCCTGCATCAGCAGCCTCCACCAGCAGCCTCCTTCCCAGCATCAGCAGCCTCCACCAGCAGCCTCTTTCCCAGCATCAGCAGCCTCCACCAGCAGCCTCCTTCCCAGCATCATCAGCCGCCACCAGCAACCTCCTTCCCAGCATCAGCAGCCTCCACCAGCAGCCTCCTTACCAGGATCAGCAGCCTCCACCAGCAGCCTCCTTCCCAGCATCAGCAGCCTCCTCCAGCAGCCTCCTTCCCAGCATCAACAGTGTCCACCAGCAGTCTCCTTCCCCCATCAGCAGCCTCCACCAGCAGCCTCCTTCCCAGCATCAGCAGCCTCCACCAGCAGCCTCCTTCCCAGCATCAGCAGCCTCCACCAACAGCCTCCTTCCCAGCATCAGCAGTGTCCACCAGCAGCCTCCTTCCCCCATCAGCAGCCTCCACCAGCAGCCTCCTTCCCAGCATCAGCAGCCTCCACCAGCAGCCTCCTTCCCAGCATCAGCAGCCTCCACCAACAGCCTCCTTCCCAGCATCAGCAGCCTCCACCAGAAGCCTCCTTCCTAGCAACAGCAGCCTCCTCCAGCAGCCTCCTTCCCAGCATCAGCAGTGTCCACCACCAGACTTCTTCCCCCCATCAGCAGCCTCCACCATCAGCCTCCTTCCCAGCATCAGCAGCCTCCACCAGCAGCCTCCTTTCCAGCATTAGCAGCCTCCACCAACAGCCTCCTTCCCCCCATCAGCAGCCTCCTTCCCTGCATCAGCAGCCTCCACCAGCAGCCTCCTTCCCAGCATCAGCAGCCTCCACCAGCAGCCTCCTTCCCAGCATAATCAGCCTCCACCAACAACCTCCTTCCCAGCATCAGCAGCCTCCACCAGCAGCCTCCTTCCCAGCATCAGCAGCCTCCACCAGAAGCCTCCTTCCCAGCATCAGCAGCCTCCTCCAGCAGCATCCTTCCCCCCATCACCAGCCTCCACCACCAGCCTCCTTCCCAGCATCAGCAGCCTCCACCAGCAGCCTCCTTCCAAAAATCAGCAGCCTCCACCAGCAGCCTCCTTCCCAGCATCAGCAACCTCCACCAGCAGCCTCCTTTCCAGCATCAGCAGCCTCCTTCAGCCGCTTCCTTCCCAGCATCATCAGCCTCCACCAGTAGCCTCCTTCCAAGCATCAGCAGCCTCCACCAGCAGCCTCCTTCCCAGCATCAGCAGCCTCCACTAGCAGCCTCCTTCCCAGCATCAGCAGCCTTCACCAGCAGCCTCCTTCCCAGCATCAGCAGCCTCCACCAGCAGCCTCCTTCCCAGCATCAGCAGCCTTCACTACCTTCACTAACAACCTCCTTCCCAGCATCAGCAGCCTTCACCAGCAGCCTCCTTCCCAGCATCAGCAGCCTTCCCCATCAGCTTCCCTCAAGCCCCACCCATATCTTCATTTAGCTCTATCAGTGGCTCACCTGATCTCCTCCTCCTGGCTTCAGTGTTCTCCTCCGCGGCACTCTGCTGAGCCATCTGTTGTAGCGTAGGGAGATGATCTCTGAGACGCTGCAGGCGGCATCAAGAAGCAGGGCCTGATTGGCGCTCGTCGGACCCCAGAATGCCGGCTCTGGTACTTCCGGGTCAGACTGTGGACAGCTCCCTGTGAAGAGGTGCGTGAGTGCCAGTGTGACCCCGAAACCCTCCTCTTCTGTAAAGATGGCGCAGCGGACATGCTAGATTGTCTAGCAGAGGGGGCGGGGTGTTTAAAAAAAACATTTTTTTCATCCAGGCGTAGACGGCCCCTAAGCACTGCGGGCCCCTAAGCACTGCGGGGCCCTAAGCACTGCAGGCCCCATTGCATTTGCAACCCCTGCGACGGGGGTAGTTACGCCACTAGTCATTATCATGTTGGAATACTGCCCAATGGCCCAGCTTCTGAAGGGAGGGGACCACGCTCTGCTACAATATGTTATTGTACATGTTGGCATTCATGATTCCCTCTAAGAACTGTAGCTCCCCACAGCCAGTAGCACTCATGCAACCCCAAACCATGATGCTCCACCACCATGATTGACTGTATGCAGACATACTTGTCTTTGTACTCCTCACCTGACTGCCACTGCAGACGTTTGACACCATCTAAAACAAATAGGTGTACCTTGGTCTCATCAGACAGGAGGTTCCAGTAATCCATGTCTTTAGTTCCCTTGTTTTCAGCAAACTATTTGTGGACTTTCTTGTGCATCATCTTTAGAAGATGCTCCCTTCTAAGATGACAGCCATTCAGATCAATTTGATGCAGTGTGTGATATATGGTCTGAGCACTGACATGCTGAGCCCCCACCTCTATAACCTCTGTAGCAACGCTAGCAGCACTCATACGTCTATTTTGAAAAGACAACATCTGGATATGACTCTGAGCACGTGCACTCAACTCCTTTGTTCGTTCAAGGTGAGGTCTGTACTCAGTGGAACCTGTCTTGCTAAACCACTGTATGGTCTTGCTCACCATGCTGCGCTCAGTTTTAAGGGTGTCGGTAATCCGTTTTCGACAGCTTCTTTCAGTTGCTTGATGTTCATTCTTGATGGTTTCGAGACAACGTACCTTTGGTCTTCACGAGCAGCGATCTCATAGCGGGGGCCTGGTTGCTGCTAAATGTCAAACATAGCGAGATCGCTAGCGAGGTCGCTGTTGCGTCACCAAATTTGTGACTTAACAGTGATCTCGCTAGCAATCTTGCTTAGTGTGATGGGGGCTTTACTGGGCCTTTAGAGTGATCTGATTAACCTAATTGTTAGACATGTGGGAAATGTTTTTATTAACTATTTTGTGGGATGTAGGTCTCTGATTTAACAGAATAAAGATTCAAAATGTGAAATTGCAAAATTTTCTAAATTTTCACCAAATTTCCAATTTTTTCACAAGAAAACTCAAAAATTATCGACCTAAATTTACCACTAACATGAAGCCCAATATGTCACAAAAAAAATCTCAGAATCGCTAGGATCCGTTGAAGCGTTCCAGAGATATGACCTCATAAAGGGACACTGGTCAGAATTACAAAAAATGGCCAGGTAAGTAAGGTCAAAACAGGCTGGGTGGTGAAGGGGTTAAAATGTTATTAATAGAGAATTACTGCTAATAATTTATGGCAGTGCATAAACAGAGTTGTGTTTTTTTAGAAGATGCTGGATCTTAAGTAAAGTTAATTTCTTTTTAAAGTTAGAAGAGTGAGTGATCAATTATCTTCTTGGTAATACAGCTCATTATACAAGTTTCTGTCAAGCTTCGCTCAAGTTCAGACAAGGGCAGCACTCCGTCATTCCAGACACCTGACAGTGATTAACTGGAAAACCAGTCGTGTAATGTATATTGTGGTTAACACTTCGGATTTCTCAGCATTTTCTAACAATCGTATTTATTAGAGGAAATAGCATTTTTTAAATGTATACAGCCTCCTACACTAAAATATTCCCAAACAAGCCTCCTTCACTTACGTGATCAACTATTACTTATAGGACAAATGAATAAAGATTGATTTAGTGAGACAAAATCATTTTTAAGTACCAGATTTGCCAACTGTTCAGAAATTCTTGGAGTCTGTAACATTGGGGACCTATTTCACGTAGTGTGCAAAAAATATGAAGGATCAGTGATTTTTTTTTAAGACGGAGGATCATGAAGATATTATTTGCATTGCAATAACCATTATTTTACATCTTTTAATAAATGCTTTAGAGTAAATACTTAATATTTGAATTCTGGGCTGTAGACCTATATCCATTATAACATACAGAGGGTGAAATAAGTATTGAGCACATCACTAATTGTATAAGTAAATATATTTCTCAAGGTAGTATTGACTAGAGATGAGCGAACACCTGAATCTTCAATTCAGTTTGGTTCACCGAATGCGGGGTGTTCGACGAATTGTTCAATTAACAGTTTGCCGAACCTCCCAAACCCCATTGAAATCAATTACAGGCAACATGTTACATATAGCAATCCTCTTCAAAGGTGTTGAAAAGCTGACAAACTGCTCATATTAGTGCCAGATACCAGGAAAAGGGACAACAATCTACTTAGAGTAAAAACAGTGTCGTAGAATGGTGCACAAGACGTGGCCAGTGCCAGCCTGACCTCTTCAAAATCAGTTCAAAATACAAAGTGGCTCACATTCACTTACATTTCAGAGGTGGGTAAAACTCAGTTTGAATTGACACATGGATGAGTCACAGGGAAAAAGTGGCAGACGTTTTCTACATTAACTAAAAAGAGGAAGAGGAGTAATAGGAGGATGAGTTACAGGAGTAGGCATGTCTCTAAGAGAGCCTTGCTGAAGGATTGACCAGACAGGAGAGAGACCCTAACAAAAGTCCCCACTTTTCAAAAATTAGAGTCACACCAAAGCAAAGTGGTATGTATCCATTAAAACATTATGTATTGGGCTACAATAGCAGCATGGCTGAAGGCCTGGGCCCAGCATTTCAAGGTTGAGTATTTAGGAAGTGGTGCACAAGTGTCATGAGCAGAGACTGTGATCAGAAAGCTCTGCTCAAGGAATACACCACCCAGCAGAGAGAATATAACAAAAGTCCCCACTTTTCCAAAAATTATGCACAGCCACCACTAAACTGGCAACAATTGCCTCAGTGTAAAAATATTGTAATGTGAAGCTTAATGTAGCACATTGAAAAGTACTAGGGATGAGCGAGTACTTTAATATTTGGACTCGCTATACTCGCAACGAGTAGGTACTGGAACTCGTTGCGAGTATAGCGAGTCCGAATACTTTCGCAGTGTATCTGTAGATACATTGCAAAAGAAGCCTAAAAGTCAATAAAAGTTGTTAAAAATAATAAAATTACATACTTGCCTATCCGACGCCTGCACCGGGACCGTCCCAGAAGACCTGCGATCCTTTGACAAGAACCTGTGACTACCAGCCAATGACAGTACACCTAGGACTTTGCAATTTGGCCAATCAGGTGGCCGCTAGCGATCACTTGGTCGTGACGTGTCACCATCTGATTGGCCAGATTGCTACAGGCCATCTGATTGTCTGGTAGTCACAGGTCCTTATCCGGGGATCGCAGGTCTTCTGGGATGGCCCTGGTGCAGGCGTCGGACAGGTGAGTATGTAATTTTATTATTTTTAACAACTTTTATTCACTTTTAGGCTACTTTCACAGTGTATCTATAGATACACTGCAAAAGTATTAGGACTACTCGCTACTCCCGAGTACACATAAGATACTCGGAGAGTAGCGAGTAGCCGAATATCGCTACTATTCGGCGAGTTCTGAATAGTAGCGAGCATACTCGCTCATCCCTAAAAAGTACACCAGCTCCTACTCTCCCCATTTTGACACTGGGATGGAAAAGTCCTTGGAGAGCCATAACTTGTTCATCTTGATAAATGTTAGGCGATCCACTCTCGCAGTGGACAGCCGTATGCGGTTAACCATCAGGACACCACCAGCAGCGCTGAAGACATGTTCTGAGAGAACACTGGCTGCCGGGCACAACAAAATCTCCAAGGCATAAGCGGTGGTCCAGTTCCACAGTCATGGCATCAGTATTGAGCTGTAGATACACCTGCACCTGTGGCGCCCCTGCGACCAGGGCAGCCACAGGGTGAACTGCAGCCAGACAAGGTAAAGACGGTTGCCAAAACATTCACACACCGACACACTCCAATCCTAAGCCACTGAGTCTGTAAGGAAAGGGGTGGCGGGAGTTTAGAGAAATGTGGGTTGAGAGAGAGCGAGAGTCACGGACAAGTGGGTGGAGGAACCGTAGTAAAACACAAGAACACTAAGTTGGGCGAGACAATCGATCAAGGAGCCCTGGAGGAGAGTTACCCAGGAGGTAGATCGGCAGTAAGACTCCCTGATAGCCTGGAGGTAGTTACCCAGGAGGGAGCCTGCCCCAGAGGAGGAAAGGGACTGATCCCCAAGCCGATACACCGACAGTAGACGTGGACAGACTGAAGGAGCCTGGTGAGCCCAAACCACACCTGCGTCACTGCAGGGTTAGGCCAGGATAGCCAGAGAGCCGGCTCTGTAGACGTGACCAGGGAGACTCAAAGACCCTAATCACAAGACACATTGGCGTAGTGCAGGGACTCTATGGCCCGCGACCTAACTACCGCCACGGAGAAGGAACACAGCCATTGTACTAGTGCTAGTGATCCTAAAGCAGAGGGAAGCATCACTAAAGAGCCCGTGATGGCCAGAGCGAACCCGTGAGCGAGGACAGAGAAAGAGACAAGCAGGGCCTGAAAGGTACTTTGAAGGAAGCAACGCAGAGGAACTGTCTGAGCTGCAGTGGCACCCAGGTCTCCGGATAGGTGTAAGAACTAAGACTGAGAACTGTGAACTCTAACCTGTCTGCTAAGAACTTGAGAAGTAAAGTACCCGGTAAGCTCAAAAGTGCCTGAGACTGTTCCTTTACTGCGCCGCTGCAGAGATCTCCACCTGCGGAGCCGCATCCCTGCTGTCCCCTGTGTGCTGGCTGGAGAAGCTGCAGGAGAAGAGCCAGTGCAGCATTCAGAGTACGCAGCCCCTTATACAACACCTGCCCCGGGAACACCCAGTCCTACCCATGGAGGGCTTACCATCTACGCTGCCCCTCATCACAGTCCCCCGGTAGGAATATGGTATTTACGGTATTTGGTCTCTACTGACCAAATACTATAGGTGGCATCACAACAACCTCCCCTGTACATAACCCCCTATTTCAACTTATGCCCAGGCCACAGGACCAGGTCAAGACCCCCGTGACCCCCCAGCAACAGTAGCAGCGATCCGGTTCCTGAGTATCTCATTGACTGGGGGCACCTTACACCATCATCTCTAGGCATTGACTATGTGTCAAACTTGTCCTTTCTTCTGGCGTTGTAAAGGCTGGTCTAAAAAAAATGGTCAAATGACTCACAAAAATTGCTTGTAACAGATACACTGCTGCTGGAAACATTTCTGTGATAACGACGACTCGACGTTCCCTGGGTTGGAAGTGTAAAAAACTGATGTGCACTATGTCCGCTACTGGTGTTTTTAGGAAAACCAGTCCTCAGATTGTCTAAAAACTACTTTTGATACTCCTACATGTTTGCTTCCCTTTCCAGGGTGGAAATCATTTGGGCAAGTTTACTTTTGTACTGTGAATTAACAGTGTGGCAATTCAGTAGTCAGCATTACTTCAAATCCTAACAATCTCCGGATCATGTTGCAGATAGTTCAAGAAGGCACTCATGTGTCTTGCGCATCCAGGAGGCCCAAGTCCTTGTTGTGATGGTGGCAGGGTGACATTCTGGCTTGCTTCCTCTGCCCTCTTCCTCAACCTCGCACAACAGAAACATGACCAAGATCTCCCTTAACTGCTGAGTCTTCCATCAACATTGCTTCTTCCTTCTCCACGTGTCTCACCTTACCCCGGCATTGGGTCTCACCACAGTTTGCAGCATTGTCGCACATGGCCTTCACTGGCTGCAGGTTCAGTGGACACAGCCATTGATGAAACTCAGTCTCCAAAGCTGACCACAACTAGTCAGCTGTGTGAATCACATTTCCCAGACATTTTAACGTTAACACGGCCTGATGTTGTTGAGCCATGGTGGCACCATAGTAATGAAGTGTGCTGGATTCCTTCTGCACAGTTGGAATGTGGTAGAGGAGGCCCAAGCTGTGGAGGAAGTGCTACAAACAGAGGTTTTACTCACAGACCTTGGGGATGCCAAGACTTGTACAGCATCAGAGTCACCCAGTGCCCAGTCAGAGACATGCAATGCGCCTGGTCATGCTTTTTTTTAAATCAAATACTTTTTTATTGAACTTTTGATAAACACATGTCAGTAATTCCAATTCAGCATGGCATAAATACAATCATTTTAATATGAACCCCACCCCACCCCCACCCTCCCCATCCCTCGGCAGCAGTACCTCCCTCCATTCCCTTCACAAACAATGCAGCAAGGAACTATATGTTGTTTTCCCTTAATCTGGCTTCCTCCCACGTCAGCAGCTCATCCTCCCACCCGCACACCTCTCGGAACGTACAGCAGATCTCACAATCCTTTAAACTGAATCCATGGTCCCCATATGATGTCATGTAGGGATTGCTTCCCTCTCTTTTCATAGATGCCCCTTTCTAGTTGTATGATATACTCCACTCGTTTGGAAAACTCCTTGTTAGTAGGAGGGTCAGTCCCAGTCCAATGTTGCTCAATTAATTTCCTAGCACAGTAGAATAACCTTGCAATGGCTATTTTCATATTAGACACAACTGGAATCTCCTCCACATACCCCAACAAGCATGCAACAGGATCTCCAGAAACCACACATCCGTACGCCCCTCCAATCATATCCAATACTCCAGACCAGAATGTGGCCAACCTGGGGCATTCCCACATCATGTGGAGTATACCCGCACCGTCACTCCCACACCTAGGACATGCAGAGGTTTCCCTCAGCCCCATTTTATACAGTCGTAGTGGTGATCTATAAACCCTGTGGACTACATAGATATGTGACAATCTTGCAGGTTCACTTAAAGAGAGCTTTGGAATATATTCCAAGATGGTCTCCCATACATCGTTCTCAATATGCCCAAGCTCTGCCTCCCATTTTTCCCTTTCCTTCAGTGGAAACTGAAGCAAAAATGTGTGCATGAGATCCCTTTATGTGCTCGAGATAACCCCTCTGGTAATCCCCTCCTGGCAGACATAATCAAGGACCAGGTCTACTTCCACCTTCACATTTTGTGTATTCCTCTGGGATTTAATGGCATGTTTAACTTGTTCATAATGATACCACTCCGTGCCCGATAGTAAAAATTCTCCCTGCAACTGTTGAAATGGCTTCATATTCCCATTTTGCAAAATTTGATCCATCCGAGTTATTCTTTTGGCATCCCATTCTCTTATAGTCCCAATTTTTTGTAACTCAGGGAGACCATTGTTATTCCATATGGGCGTATACTTGGTTAGTCCCTGTATCCCTCTCACCTTCATCAATGAATCCAAAACCCTTTGTAACAGGTCCTACGTGGGACTGGCGCCTCCCAGATGTTTCATAGACCTCCCTTCCAGGCCTTCCATTACTTGTCTCCCACTCATACAGTGCTCCAGGAGATACCGTGTGGACCCCTTCCCCCCCGGACATGCCCATCCCCTAAAGTGTTGGCTTTGAGCCGCTAAGAAATACAATTCAGGATTCGGGAGTGCTAACCCCCCCTCGTCTTTGGGCCTTTTAGTGACCTAAACCATTTCTTGGAAATCCAGATAGGTGCGTTGTGTAGGATGTAAAGTAATTTGGGCATTATAATCATTTTAAGAAGGTTGATCCTCCCCACCACCGTTAAATGCAACTTAACCCAAACCTCTATCTTCTCTCGGAGTTTTTTAACCAAAGGCACAAGATTGGCATTCAAGTAATCTGAAATAGGCATAGAAACCTGCACCCCCAAATATTTAAATACCTCCGTGCACTGCAACCTATTCGCCTCTACATTTCTCTCTGACCACTCCAGTCCCCGATCTACTTTGAACAGTACAGATTTGGACCAATTAATCTTCAATCCCAATATTGTCCCGAAACTTTCAATGATCTGCATGGCACAGCTCAATGATCCCTCTGGATCTCCAAGAAATAACAGAAGATCATCAGCATACAAAGCAATTTTCTCTTCCAACCTCCCATATTGGAATCCCTTGATCTCTCGCTTCTTCCTGATAACCGCAGCCAGGGGCTCACTTGCTATGGCAAAAAGGAGGGGCGACAAGGGGCATCCCTGTCGAGTTCCCCTAGCAAGTTGGAAAGATGAAGACACCGCCCCGTTTACTCTAAGTTTGGCCGTAGGTTGAGAGTATAGCAATTGTACCCATTCCATAAATCACGGCCCAAACCCCATCCACTGCATAACCCTGCACAGATAATTCCACTGTACACTATCGAACGCCTTATGGGCGTCTAGTGAAGCGATTACTCTACTTCCCACGTTATCGGCCTGCAGCTGGAGATTGAGGTACAATCTACGTATGTTGGTCGCTGTAGATCTACTGGGCATGAACCCCGACTGATCCGGATGTATTAAGGAGGAGACAACCCCAGACAGTCGAGTAGCCAATACTTTTGCCAGTATTTTAACGTCGGTGCGCCTGGTCATGCTTACTCGTCCAGATGTCTGTGGTGAAATGCAACCTGTCACACACTGGATTTCTCAAGGAAGCAGTGATGTTGTCTACGAGTGCAGGCACAGCTTTCCTTGAGAAGTAGTGGCAACTAGGCATCTGATACTGGGGGACTGCAATGGCCTCATTGTCTCCACCAACAGGTATTAAAGTTTGGAATAAAGATCTACATTATGCTCAGTCCCTTCTTTGTCTGGCCCTAGATCAGACTTACAAAGATTTTGTGCCTTGGTGCAGATCACTTCCTCCTGTTGAAAATTTGGAGCTGACCTTTGATTCCCAAGCTACAGTATGCATGAACAACCCTATAGATTTGGCCATCTGTGTTGACCCACAGTCAGTAGGGTGGCTGAAGACTTGTAACACATGAAGAAACTCATGTGATTGGGCTGATACCTGTGAGGACTGCAGTGTGAGCTATTGAAGTTGAGGTGGAGGAGAGGCCACTTGATATCCATTGTAACACCTGCTCTTTCTGGGCCTTATTTACAAATTGTAATGATGTGCTGCTCCCTAAGAAAAAGTTGATACCAGATTGTCCACAAACCAAAGTTAGAAACAACTAAAGAGAGGAAACAAAAGCATAATATAGGGTCTTATCCTGATAACACAGAAAATATTAGACAGATGTCACCGCTCACCTGGGTTAGTTGTGTTAACACACAACTAGTTTGAAGCATATAAAAGAGCTGCCGCAGAATCCACAATCCACATGTGCACAGTGGTAGCCAGAAAACGATCCCAAAAGGATCATATGTGTATGATCCACGCTGAAATACGATAAAGGGACCACGAGGATCTGTCAAGTGATTGTGGCTTTATTTCAACACGTTTCGGAGTGCTTACTAGCTCTTTTTTCAAGAATTGATTATGGTTGGTTTCTTGGAAAAGGAGCGAGAAAGCGATCCGAAATGCATAAAAATAAAGCCACAATTGCTTGACACATCCTTGTGGTCCCTTCATCGTACGGCAGCGTGGATCATACACAAATTGTCCCTTTGGGATCGTTCACTAAAAGAAGTTGACGTTTTTCTTTACCTAGAAGACAGTGTTTCTAGAGCAGAACTTTTAGTTATTTTACTACATACCCCACAGACTATAAGTGCTTTCCCCTTACCACTGCACCTATTCCTCTTTCCAAAATGACTATGGCTTTTATCACTCATATTTGACAGCTTTGTAAGTCAGTTGTTGAAGGCTGAAAAAATTTGGGTGATGTGAATCTAGCAGACCAGATTTGCCAAAAAACTGATAGTAAGCAAAAACTGTGGTTGCTGCCTGTATGTGGCAATTAAAGGTTTTCAGCACAGGATTGGTGCAGCTGTTCACACAAGCACCACTGTGTCTCAGCGGATTTGCCAAAAACACTTGTACTAAGCACTAAAAAGGGCTTTTTAGCAAGGAGTTACTAATCCTACTATCTATCTCTCTATCTAGAAAGATATAGAATCGCTAGCTAGCTATCTAATTAGCGCACACAGGGCAGCAGCGTCAGCACTGCAGCAGCGAGACTGTCACTGTCTTATATGGCAAGGACATGTGACATAACCAGCCAATGACACAAGCCGTTGTGTGCAAAAAGTTCAATTTGCTTTATGGGTGCTGATTGGCTGCCAGACTTGGACCACCCACAGTAAGTGCGGGAAAGAATGGACAAATGTACCAAGACATTCTTGATTAAATCTTCTGCCAACTACCAAGATGATAAATATGAAATGAGAGTTAATATTTCAGCAAGACAATGATCCCAAACACACAGTCAAGTAAACTCTCAATTGGTTTCAGAGAAAGAAAATAAAGATGCTAGAATGGCCCAGCCAATCACCTGACCTGATTTTAATAGAAAACAAAAAGAAAAGCAGAAAAGCGCACATAGGGTCTTATCCGGGTGTAACCGTGGTGTTGTATTGTGTGCTGTTGCACTAACCTTATGTTGTTGTGAGAGTCACAACAACTATTGAAGCATAAGCTGGCTTGCAGCACTCCGCCCAAGGGAAACTGATTAAAGCATTAGATGAAAGGTGGTAGTTTGTGCGCTGCCGTCTGTCCGTTGGTTCCAATAAATCCAAGGAATCACAAGATGTTAAAAGCAATACCTTTAATGTCTATTTCTTACGCGTGTCGTGGTGCTACAGACCACTTCATCAGAGATCCACAAAGGTTTACCTTTGCTAACTGCACTTAGTACAATAAAACCTCATTTCAATCCTGAAATATTACTGTGTCCATCATTTATTACATATATCACACTGAAATAGCTGTTGCAAAAAAACTATTTTTTTGAGAAAAAAAAAAAAGAGTAAGATTAAGAGGGGTGCCCAAACTTTTTCATATGACTGTAGGTGTGGCATCATGCTCACAGGTAAAAAGGGAAAGCTTTGCTGAGACCCCCAACACGCACACAACACTATCTAAACTTCAATCCAGGGAGGTACTGGGTGGAAGAGACTCCCATTCAGAGCAGTCCCCATCTACTGGCTGGAGGGAGGAGTTAGGTTAGCGCTGGGAATCAGAAGAGAGCAGTAAGTTCTAGGGGACGTCAGGAGCTAGGGAGAGAGCAGGACACACATGGGTAAGCTGTGAATCCCAGGCCTGAGGACCTAAATCTGCAGCTGGCCGTGTAGGCTGGACAGAGGAACTAGCTGCACAGGGTTACCAGCCCCAATTCGGTCTGGATATTTTCTGGACCAGCCAAGAAACTGGCGGTCACTGGACTTCATGTACAATGACTACCATCGTGGACATTCCCAAGTCTAAGGAACTTTATAGGGTCAAGAGGACTTGCAAGGCAATCGCACAGAGGACCTGTAGTCACCTGCTTTTGGAACTAGCAACCACAGAACACTAGGAGGAAAAGGAGTAGCAGTGTCAGAGAGAAAAGGGCAGGAAGGAAGGCAATATTCCCTGTGTCTCAACAGAGTGGACCCAGACTACTTATTAGCTGGCCAGGCCACAATCTTGGTGAATACAGTACTCCGGCTGGGTTATGTCTGCACTGAACTCAAGTAAAGGTGATTGGTAAGAACTGCAAGAACCTTGTATCTGTCTACTCTCTATTGTGCCTCTCTGCACCCTGCACTTTCAGCTACTACAACCACCCCCATCAACATTTCACCACCTTTACACTCCTGCGGCCCGCTCTGTCTGAGGTGAGTTCTCAAACTAGATGCCACACCACCTCTCCCCTGGAGATTACCATATGCAGTGCTGGTCATCCCTGACCAGACACCAGAAAACTCAGATGGCGTCATGACAAACAACCCCCATTTAAATTCCCCTTTTTCAATGACCGGTTGAGGCCACAACTTCCAAGGAAGGCCTCCGTAACATCCCCAAAACTGTTAACCCCTGAAGAGTCAAGTACCCTGTCTGGCTCCATGACCGCTGCAGAATCACAAGCGGAAATGTCAATTCATGTATATTGTGCTTGCTTTGTACTTTATGTAAAGCCTCTTTACATGTGCAGCAGTCTGGAATTAATGGTGGCTACAATAAATACTGTATATTAATAGTATTCCAATGAAGACCCTCACTTATAAATATACAATAAAAGGTAAATATTGTATGATCTAATGCAGCAAATATTCAAAAAATATGCTAAAATATCTGTGGTATGCTTATAATTGTCATTTTGTCTGAACTCCACTTAGAGAGACTAGAGGGAGGCAGAGGACATTATGACAGCTTTCTTTTTGCTCAGTTATAGAACCTAATACATAGCAAATCGCTACAGAAGCTCACAGCGGGGACAGCAGCAAGGTGTAAATGTGCTGATGCACGCCTGCAGCACATATCTATTTCAGAATTAACTCCTCAAAGGCCAAATGCCTCTGTTTTCCTACGATATGCTGGAATTGAAAGGTCTACAGTTCACAGCGATCAATACTTTCCCTGTTGGAGGAACCTTCAGTAAGCCAACGCAAAGCTCTTAGACTATGACAGCTATTGAAGATTGTCTCTTTGTTGGGTGCATTTCCCAGTGGAGAACATCATAGGTTAATGAAGGGAAGATCAGCAGAGAAATCTGTAATCTGACTTGAAGTATACACTCTCCAGCTAATTTTTTAATTTCAGTTGAACTTTGCAAGATTAATTATCACTACACTTTAGTTTATTTGACATTTTATCATAATTTTACACTGTTTTTAAATCTGTGACCTCTTTCAACACTTAAGAAGGGCATAAATAGCAAGATTTCATGTACAGATAATTCGATTGAAGGACGAGAAGTAAATACACCTCTAATATTGATGATTGTTAGCTTCTGTATGCAGAATGTGATAACAAATGTGATCGTTATCTATTAAATAGGATAAATTGGAAAAAAACAAATTTAGAGAAAGGTGAACTATATTGATTTGTGCTAAATAACTGCTGCTAGGGCAACTACAGCAAAAAAGTGCCATCATCCTACATAAAACTTATTCCAACTATATATAGCATTTAGACCATCCTGTAAACACTTCAGTGTGTTCTGTATACAAGCAGATGCATACAGAATTAAAGTAGAGAACTCATTCATATACATGGCAACCTTATTTCAAAATGGAAATCTGCCTAAACATGCACATAGGCAAAAACTTATCAATCAAGGCCAATCCGCAGGGTGAATCCGCCAGGGACCTGCCTGTCCGAATAGTCTACAGCACAGCTCAGTCCCTAGAGGCTATTAAAAGAATGTTTTTTGCTAAATCGCTGCAGCGTTTCAGGTCAAACGTACCTGGATGAGTTGATACACATACATCCTAACCTTGGAAAAATAGAAAGAGGTACACATTTTGCGAAGCACATAGAACGGCGCAACAAATTTTAACCACACCCTAACCACACCTCTAAGCCACACCCATTTGCCATTTCTTTCTACCTTGGTGGAATAGCTGTCAGAGGGGCAGTGGCAGTGAGGGAAATTCAGAACACCCCCAAGACTGCAGGGTGTAGACTCAAATCCGGGACTGTTTGCGGTATCCAGAAAGGTTGGGACTAGAGTTGAACAGATCAATTCACAGGACTCCAGTCCAGAGTCCAGGTCAGTGGTCCCCGCATACCTTCTAGCGTCCATGGTGCAGCTTTTAATTAGTCATGGCTGGAGCAACATTATCTGTGCTCATCTCCAGTCGGGACCCGTGGATTTATGTTTTGTTCATTCATTCATAGTTATAGCAGCCAGAATTTTCTCGTTTTCTGCAGGATTGGTGTCTACCACAATACTGTCACCATATCATGTGGCAGTAATATCGGTGTTGGTCTTTGTCTAGAAACTATATTCAATAACACACTGTATTTCCAAAGGATTCTAACACAGCCATCCACAAAAAAGGGATTTAGAAGGAGCAGAGGGAAAGGACTTGGCAAAAAAATTAAATAATTTAAATAAAGTATACAGATTCCGCAAAAAAATGAATATGAAGAAACGGATTTGGTGCAACATCAAAATAAGGTGGAGATTTTAGAAAATACAACTATGGCAAATATTCCAACGGTTAAAATTTTCAATTTGTACACACATTTATTGTCCTCTGCAGGAGTGAATGTGTTAATGAGAGGATTGAATTTCTGCCCCACTCAGAACATTAATCATTTTAAGTTATTTCTAGATTTGAATTGTTTTACTCGAAAATTAACTCTAGCAAGGCACTTTGCAATAAAAGACCACAATTCGACAGATCCAACGGTAACTGCATCATCGGATCCAACAGGCAATCATTAAAATTTTGAAGGTTTGGGAGTTGAGGTTTACATACATAAGAACATGACACCGATCTCTACATTCTACCCATTTCATCACAGAGGTCATTTTGTTCAAACTTTGAAACATCTGGTAATGGACGAATCCAGAAATTTAAATTAGAAAGCAGAAGATGGGCATGCAAATAGGAGTAAAAAGGAAAGGAAAAAGGCAATAGGTATTCATAGGGAGAATATTTCCCATTCTGAAAAAATTGCATTAGACACCGTGAAGAATAACACAAATATAGTAATAAGGCAGGCATATAAGGGGAAGGGGTCGTCATACAGAATAGGACCGAGTATCTGAAGGAGACCTATCGCATTTTATCATATATCAAATTCTATGAGAAGTTGAGTTAGGATCCATCAGCTCACTTTGCCCAGGAATATCATAGAATGATAAAGAAAGCATTTGAACATAATATAATAAATAATAAGGAAAAACTGTTCTTGCGTAATACTACCCCCTCCACCTCTTATTTCTATCATCTTCCTAAAATGCAGAAGGATCCAAACCCCCCACCCCAGTCTCCCCATTATATTGGGGATAGACTCACTGACCAGCTCCTTACTACAATACATTAATCTTTTTTTGCAGGATATAGTAATTATGTTGCCTTCATACCTCAGAGATTTGACACAATTAATAGAATGTAAACATTTAAAATGGGATGAGGATTATTATTTTATTATACTTAATTTCAATTCCTTATCCTCAAGCATAGATCACAATCTGGGCATACAAGCAGTTGACCATGATCTTACGTTGACACCTGGGTCGAGTAGTAAGCAAAAAGATTTCCTCCTAGAAGCGTTAACTTTCATATTGACCCATAATTTGTTCCAGTTTCAGGGAGACCTATTCCTGGAACACCTCAGTACTGGAAAGTTTTGCAAGTCTTTTTATGGGGCAATTCGAGTCCATGTCACCAATATATGCACCGGAGTACAGAGAGAAGATTTTACTTTATAGTAAATACATAGATGACCTAAGTCAAGTCAATTTTTTGGTCTCAGACTGAAAAAGAGGCGGTGGAACTGATAAATAGATTAAAATTGAATAATTTTAGTACCACATTTACATCTACAATAAACAAGGAAAAAATAGGTTTTTATTGATCTAGAGCTCGGACATAAAGATTCTAAAATTATCACAAAGACACACTTTAAGAGTTGTCACACTAATAGATATCTTGACTTCAGAAGTGCCCATTATAGAGAATGGAAAGCGAATATACCTTATAGTCAATTCCTTAGGGTACGAAAAAATTGTACTAATACAAGCGATTATGTGTTCCAGGAAACCATATTGAAAAATAGGTTCAGGGACAAAAAGTACCCACAAGAATTAATAAAAGAGGCATATGAATTAACTTTAAAGAAGAGTGTCTCCCAAATAAGAATAAGACTAAAGAAATTGGGTATATGACCGCGCTCCTGTTGGCATAGAAAGAAAATTCTTCTTGATCAAAAAATTAATATTTTCGTGATTTTATTTTCTACGTGTTTCAGGGTAACCAAAAAACCCTTCTTCAGGGAAAATCACACAATCTGTGTGATTTTTCCTGAAGAAGGGTTTTTTTGGTTACCCTGAAACACGTAGAAAATAAAATCACATAATTATTAATTTTTTGGTCAAGAAGAATTTTCTTTCTATGCCAACAGGAGCGCGGTCATATTCCCAATTTCTTTGGTCTTTTATGGTTTTATGCTTATAGTGGGAGATGGCAGCAGACTGAGAGACCTGCTACATGTCTTTATAGTGGTTGTGACTTTCACAACCGTATAAGGTGAGAAATTCTAATTTTAACTCTGAAAATTGTCTCACAGGTATACACACTGTGCACCTTTCTTTTTCCAGTTATATTAAATAAGAATAAGAAAAAGTAAAATGAGATGAAGGAAGTGGCAACACAAAATAGAATAAAACAAAGTCAAAAGGTTAAAGAACAACCAAAGGAAAAAGGAGAGGAGGTAAATACCTGGAAATTTGACTTTGTGACTACATGTAATAAAAGGAGTAAATTAATTAAAAGGATTCTGAAGAAGAACTGGTACATCCTGAAAAATGATACGGTACTTGATAGATTATTACCACAGACCAGGCATCACCTCTAGAAGGGGACAGTCTTTAAGATCTTGGGAATTTAAGGCTAACACAATATCTTGGACTTTGTCATATTCATAAAAGCATTCTGGACCAACTTTTACACCGTGGCAAGGATTATATTGGTGAACAATGCTAATTTCATTAGGGTATTGGCACGTGTTAATCATTTGCAAAGTAGTAGAAATGTCAGCACTAAAATGCTGTAGTTTACAGTAACAGCGAATTGAAGTAGATTCTTGAAAACTCATACAAATAGTGCTTATTTTTCCTTGCAGATTTCAAGCAGTTTAAATTCTGCAGCAAGTAAATTCTTTCAGTATTTTTGCAGTTTTCTTACCTACTTCTAATGATTAGGAAAACGAATGCATTGAAAACTTACATAAAAAGCAACAAAAATGTGTGTTTTTTCTGCAGCATTTTTACTACCAAGAGACACGTTTTTGAGGCAGAATCTTTTCAGCAATCATAACAAGATGTTTGCTTGATTTGAAACAATATTTAGGTAAGTGGCATATGTCAAAGGAGCACATTGCCCAAAGCATGCCATTGCCTCTGTTGCTGTTTGTTAAACCATCTCTACTTAGATGAGGTAAAAATACTCAATTATCCACATGATGTTGAAGAAAATGTGAGTATTTAGGCAAGACCACCATTGAGATATTGTCCAGTTCTGATGCGTAGAGGAATTCAGAGGTTGACATGTGTCAGCATAGACACTTCATCTGCTCTTTTGGCTTTGCTGTTCCTTGAACTATCTCTGCTTAGATGAGGTAAAAACACTTAATTATCCGCATGACGTTGAAGTACATGTAAGTATTTAGGAAAGATCACCATCCATTGATGTATTGTTCTGAGTGAATTCAGAGGTTGACACATGTCAGCATAGACCCTCAACTGCTCTTTTGGCTTTTCAGCCTCATACAGAAGAAGCTTAAATACACTATGGCCCCAATTCATTAAGACTGGCTTTTTTCACCCCGGTTTTGATGAGGTGGCAGGATGGAGTGTGTGTGTCTTGCCAAAAATCCTACCACTATAAAGGGACTGGAGAAAGATTTGTGGCATAAGGAATGCTTCTGCTCTTTATGAATTTGACAAATAGGGGTCAACACGCTGCCTCATGCCCCATCCTCATCTCCGCCCACTTTGTTAGAGCTGAACAAAAATGTGAAAATGCCAAAAGTTACAAAATTTTTGGCAAAGTCTTGCATTGTGCAAGGTATTTGCTACTTTTTAATGCTTTTTGCAGATAAAAGTTTGGCTTAACCCCTTCACAACATTTTCTGCACTTGTATAACACAAGCCAACTCATCAGTGGGTGTCCACTATCCAATGAATGAAAAGAAAAACTTCCAGCTCTTCCATGTGAAGGATTTTTTTTATTTAAAGTTTTTTAGTGCAAAACATAGAAAATGTGCATGATTTGCGTGACAACGTCAATGCGTTTCGGATGGAAACATCCTTATTCATGACCATTGGTGATAAAAATCCTTCACGTGGAAGAGCTGGAAGTATTTCTTTTCATTCATTGGATTACTTTGGTCCAACGCAGGACCTGGTTCCATGCTCCGTGGGGATTGTCAGGAGAAAGCTTAGGTGAGCTGGATTCTTGTTCAAAGAATTTTATTAATTTTAAAATAACATCCTGTTACCCTTGTGGAAATACAATTTTGGGATTTTTGGGGATAAGGCAACATTTTTGTAGGAAAAAATTAGATTTTTTATTTTCACGGCTCAAGGTATAAAACTCTGTGATGCATTCTGGGGTTCAAGGTGCTTGCCACACATCTAGACATATTCTTTGGGTGGTCTATTTTCCAAGCTGCGCTCATTTGTTGGGGTTTCCCACTGTTTAAGTGTCACAGGTAGACAATAAATATCTCAGCTGCATGGCACAACACAAAAAGATAGCAGGAGTTGGGGACACCCCTGACACCGACAGGTGATAATGTCATGAGGTAGTTATTACTGAATGAGGGATTGGGTCTCCTAGACTGACCCTCAGGTTAGGGTGACCTAGCTGTCCCTTAGCTCATAGATACCTCTGAAGGTGAGGATGTCTAAGTCACCCTCCTTGCCCTGCTCCTGGCCAGGCCTGGTCTAATACCCCCTCTTCCTCACCCGCTTGGGACAGGAGTGGTAAGACCCCACACAAAAAGAACAAAAAGTACACAAAACAATCTTGAAACTTGTAGCCAAACTCCAAGTCTATAAAATACTCAGCTCCTAGACAGCAGATCTCCAGAAACAAGAGGAGAGCTCCATGGGCTTGAATAGAATTAACTCTATAAACAAGATCAGGTCATGGGTCATGTGAGTATTTAGGTAATAGAAGTGGTCAGCAAAACCATATCACCTGATCAGCAACAACAGAGAAAGACATTAAGCCTTGCAGGTCAGAAGGGAATTAACCTGTTTAATAAAAACCACAGACTCCTGAGCTGTAAGTCATGACATTAAGCACACCAGGAGCCCTGCGAATGTGACATGGCATTCACTATGAATTCAAACCAATTTTGTGTTACAAAAGTCAAAAAGCATTGCTGTGCCCCCAAACAGTAGTTTTCCACCACATATGGAGTATCATCGTACTCAGTAAAAATTGCACAACAAATTGTATAGTCTATATTGCTTTCATTCCTTTGTAGTACTTATAATGTTAATAAATTCTTGACTTCTTGACTGGTTTTGAGCACTTTGAGTGGTGTAGTTTTTAAAATAGTGTCACTTTTAACCCTTTTAACATCCTAACAAAAACGTTTTTCAAAAGTTGTGCTGATGTAAAGTAGACATGTGGGAAATGTTATTTATTAACTATTTTGTGTGACATGAATCTTTTCAAATTTTCACCAAATTTTCAATACTTTCAAAACGTTAATGCAAAAAATATCATCCTAAGTTTACCACTGACATGAAGTACAATGTTCCAGAGATATTACCTCATACAGTGACACCATCCGAATTGAAAAAAAAAAATGGCCTGGTCAAGAAGTGGAAAACAGGCTTCGGTCTGAAACTGTTGAAAACTTTGTTCAGTCATGGCCATTAGTATACTGATCCTGACATCTTTCTATCAAAGCCCACATTATTCGTTTTTTAGTAAATTAGGCTACTGTAGCTCTTTTGTGGAACCACACCACCTCGTTGGTCTTCACACACATTAATTTGCCTTAGGTGCCCAATAGGACTAACCACTACTCATTGAAACTGTCACCAGCCACCGCTTCTGTTACCAAGCATTGCCGTATTCACCCTGTAGGTGGTGCTAGTGATAAAGAAGTTAGAGTCAGAAACTCTGATGAGCGCAGGCTCGCCACTAAGATTAGAGTGGCTGAGATCTGCTTTACTTCACTGTCTGACAGAGTAGAGAAAGGTGTCTGTGTTGTCCAGCTGAAATGATTAACTACTAGCCTCAGCCTATTGGAAAACACCACACCCTATTATTACCTTCAGCTTTCTGCTATAAGCTGCAAGAAGCAGCTTTTCATTTCCCTGACTAGTCCCCTGCCTTGGATTAGTGTTTTCCTGTGCTATCACAACCGGTTGTTTGGACGTCTCACGATTTTATATCTTGCTGCCATCTTGGTTTTGGCCTGGTTCCCTGAGAACTCTAGCGGATCCTGATTTTGTCCTTTTCCTGACCTCCCAGCTTTGACTCTGCTTGGCGACTTTCTTTTTCTGGACTGCAGCCCTTTCATAGGCAGCAATCTGCTGGACCCTGTTGTAAATCCAGATCCTTGTATAGGGGTAAAAGTGTGTCAGTGTTTTTCTGGATTCTGTCTAATGGTGCAGCTTGTGCCTTGCTCTGTCCGAGATACCCCTATTGTGTAGCTTTGGACAAGGGTCAGAAATACCACAAATGCTACCATTTGGAAATGCCCTGAGCAGAACAATTTGACCACAAAGTCAAATTATTACATTTATCTTTCTAGTTTCCAGTACGCAAACCTCAACTTATACTTTGCATAAAGACTCATTTTAGATGTGTTTTTGTATTCACTTTCTCACGTATTTCAGAATGTCAACCACTGCCCAGGACTGTGGAGGTGGTAAGCCAAATCTCTGACTTCAACTCTGACTCCTTAATTTTCCTGAACCAGACTCCAACTCCACCACAATGGACGCCGACTTCAACTCCACGACGCCGACTCCACAGCCCTGGTGTGAAGTTGGTAAGCCAATATCCCTGAATCTGACTCTACCAAAATGGATTCCGACTCTACAGCCCTACCACTGCCTTGTAATGTTTGAATTATTCTTTATTTTCACGTTTAAAACAAAGGTTGTCTATCTATAATGATGCAGTATACTCACATTGAATATAGACTATAAGGGGTTGCTCACACACCCGTATGAATGGGACAAGTGCTATCTTATTTTTTTTTTATCAGAAAATACTATTGTGATCCTAACCTAAAGGTCAGGTGAGGAGCGGGGGGGGGGGGGGGTCGGCTCTTACCTGCGCCGAGCCGCGCATTGTAGATCTGGGAGTTGGGGCTGGAGAGGAGGGGCGGGAACAGCCAAGGGAAGCAGGAAGCTTCCCTTGGTTAACCTCCTGTCCTCTGACATAGGGTCACGGGGGCCCCCTACAGGTGCTTGAGGGGCCCCCTACCACGGTAGGTCCGCCCCTGATACTTATGATTACTTTATGTAAACTCGACTTATCACGTTATATGTGAAAAGAAACATTGCTCAGTGACAAAGCTTATATACATTCATCAGGTCTATATGTACCGTACATGAAGAATACTTGACATACAACAGCTGAAGAAATCATCAGATTTTTAGAAATCAAGGGAAAAAAAACACCAAGCAACACATTGTAAACTTTGTAACCGTGGTGTTACCCAAATGTGAACACTTGTCATTAGAACGTGATAAAGAAATGCCACATTTACTTTTCGACTACTTCGAAATGAACCAAGCAGTTCTGTCACGCTTCCGTTTAGAACATTGACGACACAAGATGTATTCTCCAATAGGCTGATGTTATCTTATAAGATCTTATACGTTTGCAATTCCTAATTGTCCTGGTATTTATTAGTCCTTCATTCTCCTTTTTATCCAGAAAATAGCCTTTTGAAAGTAGAACTGCTTGACCTACAGAAAAAAGAACTGTCCTCAAAAGCTTAACATCAAAATATTATTTGAAGAAGACGGTTATCGTCTTCTACAGACGAATTTCATTACTTTATACAATAAACGTTCTTTTAAAACTTCAAAAAAAGAAAGGGAAAATATGACAAGAAGATCGGAGCATGGAATGTTCTTGTGCTGTAGAGGTCATGCAGCAGTTAAGAGGTTAATGAGTACTCCCCCCATAACTCCGAACAAGCAGGACCTCTTATCCTCTATCAGCAGCTAGAATGGCTTTATATTTCTGCCAATGAAGCCAGTATCCTCCAGGATAATTAGATAACCGGCAGGACTGTGTGAAGCTTCTGATCGGGTTAGGCTGGGGTCACAGTACCATTTTTCACATGCATTTTTGGAGACCTGCGTTTTCAAAAACGCATGTAAAAAACGCACCCATAGGCCCCCATGTTAAAAAACGCATGCCCAAATAGCCAAAAAGCATGTGTGACTGTCCCATGCGTTTTTGGAGCATATCCAAAAACGCATGCGTTTTCTACAAAAACGCATGCGTTTTTGTAGGAAACGCATGCGTTTTTATAACATGGGTTCCTATGGAAAACGCATGCAAAAACGCATGTACAGTTAGTACCTTTTAGTGCCATTCAAAAACGCATGCGTTTCCCATAGGAGCCCATGTTATAAAAACGCATGCGTTTTCTACAAAAACGCATGCGTTTTTCAAAACGCTCAAAAAAATACTACAAGCACTATTTTTATGTGCAGATTCAAAAACGCAGCCAAAAACGCAGGGAGCCATCAGAGACCTTAAAAAACTCATGCTGACATGAAAAACGCATGTAAAAAAGCATGCGTTTTTAAAAGGCACTAAAAAAACTGTGACCACAGCCTTACTGCTGAATTCTAAGGCCTGCTGGCGCTGGAAAATGAAATTAATTACCTTTATTTAAAAGAGTCGTTTAATCCATTCCTTTTACTTTTCTTTTTTTTTCCCACTCAATTGCATTTCAGAAGTCTTTTCGTATTTTAACACAATGTCTTCCGCACTAGTAATGAAACTGCTAAATTAGGCTGGGGTCACAGTTGACATGCATTTTTTTAGTGCCTTTTAAAAACGCATGCTTTTTTACATGCGTTTTTCATGTCAGCATGAGTTTTTTAAGGTCTCTGATGGCTCCCTACGTTTTTGGCTGCGTTTTTGAATCTGCACATAAAAATAGTGCTTGTAGTATTTTTTTGAGCGTTTTGAAAAACGCATGCGTTTTTGTAGAAAACGCATGCGTTTTTATAACATGGGTTCCTATGGAAAACGCATGCAAAAACGCATGTACAGTTAGCACCTTTTAGTGCCATTCAAAAACGCATGCGTTTCCCATAGGAGCCCATGTTTAAAAAACGCATGCGTTTCCGGAAAAACGCATGCGTTTTTTTAACATGGGCTCCTATGGGAAACGCATGCGTTTTTGAATGGCACTAAAAGGTGCTAACTGTACATGCGTTTTTGCATGCGTTTTCCATAGGAACCCATGTTATAAAAAACGCATGCGTTTTCTACAAAAACGCATGCGTTTTCTACAAAAACGCATGCGTTTTTGGATATGCTCCAAAAACGCATGGGACAGTCACACATGCTTTTTGGCTATTAGGGCATGCGTTTTTTAACATGGGGGCCTATGGGTGCGTTTTTTACATGCGTTTTTGAAAACGCAGGTCTCCAAAAATGCATGTGAAAAATGGTACTGTGACCCCAGCCTTATTGTGAATGGTTGTTCCAAGAAGCGATAATCATTTAGTGTAAACAGGCTTCTGAACACCTGATGATCAAGTGAAACACTCATTCTTCAGGGTAAAATGATCTTTTGGTTTGGGTCATCTTTCTCGTCCTGCGTAAACTGGTCCAGCAATGATGAGAGCAATGGCAGTTTAGGTGCACTGAACAACATATTACCAATTGGTCAGTTCATATCCGAAGTGGGGTCGGTCTGTGTAAACAGGCTATAAAATGACCACCAACTGGGAAACTAGATTCCAGTTAGCAGTCGTATATCACAAAGTATCGTACAGCGTAACTGGACTGCTAGGGCTTGTTATGGCTGTCTCAGACAGTAGCATGCTTTTTTCAATAAAATTAATTTGCATCAAGGAATTCGTAAAACCTTATTCATGTCTCACCACTAAAGTGTTTCACAATATACTGTATTTATGGTATTTTAAAACATCGGGTGCAATTTATTTAGCTACATTCTCCAGAATCAGGGGTGTATTAAGAATACCCAGGGTCCAGGGCCGTATTCAAGTCAAGGGTCCCCTCAACCTGATGTATCAGGTCACATGATCCTCTTTTGATGGATCATGTGATAGGTCACAAAAAAGCAGATCTGAAGATGAAAAACAAAAAAGCCAGTGGCGCTGTAGTGCCCCCCGCACATTTTTTCCCTTATGTACTGCGCTATACATAACATTGCACTATATATAATAGAGCAGGGGTAGGAAATTAATTTCTCAAAGGGGACACATGAAAGACAATGAATGCTGTGGAGACTAAAGTAATAGGTTGAATGTAATCCTGCTAAATATTAATGATAATATTTTAATTATACTTATTGTTTTATGTTAAAATCAATCCTATCACTTAATATTGAGCAGAACTAAGTATGCTAACATCCCCCTATGCACAGTCTGTGCCCACACACAGCCCCCTTATATACAGTGTGAGCCCCCACATAGCATCCTATATACAGCATGAGCCCCTACATAACCCCTCTTATAGTATAAGCTCCACATAGCCCCCTTATATACAGTATGAGCCCCCACATAGCGTCCTATATACAGCATGAGCCCCCACATAACCCCTCTTATAGTATAAGCTCCACATAGCCCCCTTATATACAGTATGAGCCCCCACATAGCATCCTATATACAGCATGAGCCCCTACATAACCCCTCTTATAGTATAAGCTCCACATAGCCCCCTTATATACAGTATGAGCCCCCACATAGCGTCCTATATACAGCATGAGCCCCCACATAACCCCTCTAATGGTAAAAGCTCCACATAGCCCCCTTATATACAGTATGAACTCTCACCAAACTACTCCCTATATATAGATAGAGCCCCCACATAGGCCCCTATATACAGCATGAGCCCCGACATAGCCTCCTTTAGACAGCATCAGCACACACATAACTCACTGTGTACAGCATGAGCACTAAATAGCCCCTATAAACAGCATGTGCCCCACATAACTCCCTATATACAGCATGAGCCCCACATAGCCCCTATATACAGTGTGAACCCACAATTAGCACAAATGTACAGCATGAGCCTCACATAGCTCTTATATACAACATGAGCTTAACCAAGAAAAATAATAACCTTGTCTTTTTTCTCAAAAAAATTGTATACCGGAATCACCAATGGTCAATCTAATCCTACAATGCATAAACAGAGTGCAAGGAACTTCTGCAAGTAGGAGCTGGGAGCAGCACTGGTGGATCATGTAGAGAGACCAACTGCTCTCAACCTTTTGATAGAGGTGAGCAGCTGCTTACATAGTATACACTAATGAAGCTGCATGGGGTGTCAGTCATATAAGTAGGTGAGATACACACATAGTTTCTTAACAGGAGCCTCTTAATGATGCCATGTGCAGCGGGCCAGTTAACACTGCATGACTATATGCACCGTGTCTGAACAATGGCCAATTGGTGATGTTGAGTATGGCGGGCAAGTTAAACACTACATGAGTGTGTATACCACATGACACACTCACCATTTTTGCCTGCCAAACTCAAAAAGGTCCATTACACCGTGCAAAAATGAGAAAATGTGCATGAAAAATGTGAGGTATTAGTTGGTATTTTGAAAAGGAGCAGTCACCTTCGATTGTCAGAACAAAAAGGTGATGTCAGTACTGCGTCGATATTGGGATGTCCTGGTTTCGGATCCTGAATTGCGGGATTGCATTTCCCCAACACCAAGCGTCACTTATAGAAGAGGGCGATCGCTTCGAGACAGATTGGTGCATAGTCACTAGTTGGTATTTTGGCCAAAATACGGAAGCCTGCAACCCAAACCATCAAGGGTCTTCACTTATTATAGGTCCCTGTGTACACTCGCAATAGCTGAACCCAAAAAAAAGTTACCTTGTCAAAAATTAGGATTAGATTGGTCATTGTTGATTCCTATATACATCATGAGCCCCACATAGCTTCCTATATGCATCATAAGCCCACATAGCTCCCTAAATACAGTACGAGTCACACATACCTATCCATATACAGTTTGAGCCCTCACATAGCCTTATATACAGCGTGAGCCCCACATAGCACCTATATACAGAATGAGCCCCACATAGCTCCGATATACAGTATGAATCCCACATTGCTCCTATATAAAGCATGAGACAATAAAGACTTCTATATACAGTATGAGTCCCATATAACCCCTGTATACAGCTTGAGCTACACATAGCTCCTAAATACACCATAAACGCCACATAGTCGCTGTATACAGCATAAGCCTACATAGCTCCTTTATACAGCATGAGCCTCACATAGCCTCCTATATGCATTGAGTCCTAAATAGCCCCTATATGCACCATGGGCCCCTACATAGCCTCCTATGTACATCATGAGCCCCCACATAGCCCCTGTATAGAGGTACACATCCCATACACCAATAAGAAAAATAAAACCACATACCTCACTCTCTTTCCCAGTTGTTCTTCCCTAGTCCACCTGTCTCCATGTCCTCTTGATGCTGGTGGCGTCATCGACTGATGACATCGTAGCACGTGTGACTGGAGCTTCCCTGGACTGTGCTCCTTGTCTGTATTACTGACTGTGTAGTTTCAGGAAACCTCCCTGTACAAAGATCTGCGCCAGAGGAATGGGAGCAAGGCGAGTACCTGTTGCATGCAACATTATAATGAGGGCAATGCGTTCCCCCAAACTACAGACTATGGGCGGTAGCCCAGATTGTCCACCTATGAAAAAAATCTTGCTTTAGTTATGCCATGATTTGCAATACATTTATTATGTGGTTTAAACAAGTTCTACAAACATCTTACACATACCCAACAAGGAGCATGGTGTGATTAAGAGCCCATGTGCAACAATTTGGTGCACATTAGATGATGTAAGTAAGTAAATTAATAGATGGTGTAAATTTAACACAGGACAGAAAAAAGTGCACGTGCGCAGGAGCCCAATAGAGGCCAATGTGTGGATGATGTAGGATGTGTCATCCGCATGAAGCGGAGTAGGAGAACGGCAATCTAAAGAAGAGAGGAAGGAGGCACCAGAGCAAGACCAGTGATGCCCACCAGACCGGACTGCCCCACAGGGGAGTATAATAAAGTATATAAGTACCCAGGACACATTGGTCCTGGGGACTTATATACAGTATTCTAGAATGCTCAATATAAGTGCTTACTGGTGGTGGCCGTAGCTTATAGGGGAAAAACCTGGTGACAGGTTCACTTTAAATAATACCACCATGCAATTTTTGACATAACCTGTTCACTTTTTTTGTAATACACTTCCCAAATTAATTAAAGGGACTCTGTTCGGTCATTTTTCAGTAGGATACTAATAGTATCCTTGAATAGTGCTTGAGTAGGCATTTCAGAATATGTAAAAATCATTAATGTACCTTGTGTAGTTCTCTTGCTATAAGCACCTTCACACAAAGCATGCAGCTGTAAATTAATTGTCATGTCTCTTGAGCAGTCTGAGAGTCACAGACTGTAAGTGTTATTTATATTTCTACACCTATCCAAGCTGGTATTCTGTCCCTCCCCTCAGTGCTGGTTAAACTGAAACTCTCAGGCTTCTGCAGGCTGCTGGGTAACATCACCACAGTGTGTGCTGTCTGTAAAAGATTTCTGTTTATATGAACATTTCATTTCCTGCATACACGTAATGTATGTATCTACTGAGGAAATTATCAAATGTTCATATAGACACAAAGAAATATCTCAGAGCACACCCTACACACATGCCTCAGATACACACAATGAAGATGTCAGATCTGCTCTGCTAAGATAAGATCTGCTAAGAGCACACACCTCCTCCTCCCTCTTTTCTCCTCTGAATGCGATGAGTCACATAGCGTAAAACCCAGAGGAGGGCAGGGCAGTGTAGTGATACATAAATATTCATTCCTTGGGGAGTGGGCAGCAGAGAACTCACTGTGATTGACAGATGGAATAATCTTTTATTTTGAAGTTTACACAGGATAGAAGGGAAGTATAAATAATAGAAATATATGAATAGAGAGAGCTTAGAGAAAGGAATTATAAAATGATATCTGTTATATATGGATTTTTGACCTGACAGATTCCCTTTAAGCAACAACCAGGCAGACAAGTAGACTGATGGCACGCCCAGATGTAACTAAAAAATATCATAAAATTTAATTAGATCCCTACAATAAAACACCCATAAAATGTCACCTTACATTTAATGCCAATTAACAAGAATGACAATACAAAACTAAAAGTGCTGACCATGATGCAGTTAGACGATCCCCAAATGGTGTAAAAAATATGCTGAGAGCAAGTCTCAGTAAGTACGGTAAATCAAAA
This sequence comes from Allobates femoralis, assembly GCA_033576535.1. Lineage (NCBI taxonomy): Eukaryota > Metazoa > Chordata > Amphibia > Anura > Aromobatidae > Allobates > Allobates femoralis. The sequence goes on from JARQOC010000011.1 coordinate 83,173,472, forward strand.
TGAATATACATTTTAGAAAAAAATCTAATTCTCTAATTGCCAGAAAATAATATTGAAGTTTCAGATATCCAAAGATGGGAAATATAAACCAACTAGCTGTACTACCCGGCTACACCCGGGTTAATAAATAACTGATGTTAGCTATAACAAAATAGAATTTGAATATGTCATATTAATGACCTGTAAGAAAATAGAAGCTGAGCTGTGATTGGTTGTTATAGGCAGCCTAATAAATCTCCAGCCAAGAGTAAACCCTCCCACCGGCCGGGCAGTATATGTTACCTCACACATACACATAATAGACAGCTCATGTGACTGACATCTGCCTTAATTCCCTATATGGCACAAGTGTTGCACATTGGCTGTTTTTAATCAGATGTTTGTTTTTGGAAATTAAAGATAGCACACGTATGAGGCGAGTTGTGTGAGACGATTTGTGAACATCTGTGTCTGTCTGTGTGGTGTGTGTCCCTGCGGTGTGTGTGTGTGACCCTGTGGGGTGATTGCATGTGTCCCTATAGGGTGTGTATATGTGCGTGTCCCTGTGGGGGGGTGTCTGTGTGGTGTGTGTGTGTGTCTGTGTTGTGTGTGTCTCTTTTTTGTGTGTGTGTGTGTCCCTGTGGGGGGAATCTGTGTGGTGTGTGTGTCTGTGTGTTGTTTGTGTCTCTTTGTGTGTGTGTGTGTGTTCCCTGTGGGGTGAGTGAATGTGTCCGTATAGGGTGTGTATGTGTGTGTGTCCCTGTGGGGGGGTCTGTGTGGTGTGTGTGTGTCTCTGTGTTGTGTGTGTGTGTCCCTGTAGGGTGAATGCATGTGTCCCTATAGGGTGTGTATGTGTGTGTGTCCCTGTGGGGGAGATGTCTGTGTGGTGTGTGTGTGTCTCTGTGTTGTGTGTGTCTCTTTGTGGTGTGTGTGTTCGGGTGCGTGGTGAGTATCCAATGTTGTGGCTGCACCTTAGTGACTATACACTTGCTGTTACTCTTTGTGTACATGTGGTGTGTATACATGTCCCTGTGTGTGGTGAATATCCCATGTTGGGGCCCCACCTTAGTGACTACATGCTGGTATGTGCTGTTAGTCTTTGGCGCTGTCATTAAGCCCCTCTCATTCACAATTGTCAACTGGTAACTGTCACTTTTTCCCCATTATGTAGATATGGGCAAAATTGTTTGATGAACTGGAACGCGCAGGCTTAAAATTTTACCTCACGACATAGCCTATGACACTCTCAGGGTCCAGATGTGTGACTGTGCAAAATTTTGTGGCTGTAGTTGCGACGGTGTAGATGCCAATCCCAGACATATGTAAACGTGAGATAAATGCGCATAGGGTCTTATCCTTTTTACAAAGGGTTATAGCGGTGTATATTAGGAACTGCTCACCTGGCTCGGTTGTGACACCCACAACCGGTATAATCGCCTGTAAGATGGCTTGTAGAGAATGGCTGCTGCAGGGCCGCACCTTCACGATGACCGTGGAAACAGGAATGCTGTAATGGGACAAAATGCCGGATTGCCCGCGCTGCCACCAGGAATCACCAGGAAACAAAGAGTTAACTGGGCAGATGTTTCTTTATTCTATCTTACGTGTTTCAGAGCCTCTATCCGAGCTCCTTCCTCAGGGAACATCAAGAGCACAATGGAAACAATCTTATATAAACACAAAAAAGCGCCAAAAATCAGTGACAGCCCCTGTGGTGTGGCGACAGGTTGGATCAGAGAGTGACATCACAATGTTTGTAAACAATACATCGTAGAAACTGTCAGAATTCACAATACGTTTCATACAGTTGTTCACAAAATAGATTTGCTATTTATTTTCAAGTCAGTGAGATCGCTTATTAAAATTCCCCAATAGAAGAAAGAATTAAAGGGATCCTGTCACCCCCAAAACACCTTTAAACCTATTAAAACCTGTCCCTAGAGCATATTAACACTTTCCCTACACTCCTTTTAGCTCCTATATGCACATAATCAAAGTGTATAAAAACGTATTATAAGTACCTCATTAGTGATGATAATGAGTGACTATGCTATTCATAGTCACTCATTCAGGCTGCCCCTCTTCATACTATGACGCCTCCATAGGCGTGATCTTCATGAGAGATTCAAATTGCAGCCTCCCTGCGCGCCTCCCCGCTGTGGCTTGTGTCGGCCGGGCTTCAGCGTGGGGCTGTATGACGCGATCCGCGTCATTTCCGGCGCCGGGTGACGTATACAGCCGCGCCGCTCTGTCAGCTTCAAAATGCGCACTGCGCATGCGCATGCGCAGTGCGGGACTTGAAGCCAACAGCGCCGCCGGTGTAAATACGTCACCCGGCGCCGGAAATGACGCGGATTGCGTCATACAGCCCCACGCTGAAGCCCGGCCGACACAAGCCACAGCGGGGAGGCGCGCAGGGAGGCTGCAATTTGAATCTCTCATGAAGATCACGCCTATGGAGGCGTCATAGTATGAAGAGGGGCAGCCTGAATGAGTGACTATGAATAGCATAGTCACTCATTATCATCACTAATGAGGTACTTATAATACGTTTTTATACACTTTGATTATGTGCATATAGGAGCTAAAAGGAGTGTAGGGAAAGTGTTAATATGCTCTAGGGACAGCTTTTAATAGGTTTAGAGGTGTTTTGGGGGTGACAGGATCCCTTTAAGGAAAAAAAAAAAAAAAGAAGAAAAAGAAAGAGAGTGAGCTGTGTTTGAACTCACTAGTGAAAAATATATATATATGTTGTTCTGCCTTAGAGTGTAGTATATTTAGCTAGTTGTGCTATATAGTCTGGTGGAAAGCTCCATCAAATTGTATGTTTGGAAAGAGAGAAATTTCATTATAAAGATGTGTTGATAAATGTGAGGAAAGATCTAATAAAGAATATACACATACATATATATATATATATATATATATATACATACATACATATACATACACATGAGAGGGTTCTATGGAATATTCTCTTGTGTGGTTATATAAATTGATCTAGTGGAGGAAATATATAAATATAAGGATCTCATAAATAATCTATATATATAAAAATATATTAATAATGGTATACATATATTGATGAAAAAATATATAATTTACTTGTCAGGACTAAGAAAAGAGTAGTGGACTGTTTAAAAGCTCTAAAAAATTCATTTCAATTGCTTTTTACAAAAACTAAAAATGGTCAAAAATGTGCCCAAAGGGAATGTAGGAAAAAATAATATATATATATATATATATATATATATAATTTAGTAAAAACTGCCTAGTTAAAATATATTATTTAAAAATAGCCTTTAATATGTTAAAAAATAGTAAAAAATAGATTAAAAATGAGGGGTAAAAAAGTATTGAAAAATATGTATCATATTACAATACATATTTTTCTATACTTTTTTACCCCTCATTTTTAATCTATTTTTTACTATTTTTTTTTTGATGTTCCCTGAGGAAGGAGCTTGGATAGAGGCTCTGAAACGCGTAGGATAGAATAAAGAAACATCTGCCCAGTTAACTCTTTGTTTCCTGGTGATTCCTGGTGGCAGCGCGGGCAATCCGGCATTTTGTCCCATTACAGCAATCCCGGACATATGGTACCTTTACACTTCGCTACTGGATGGTGGCAACAACCGGGTGCTTCACGTGCACAAGCACGCACAAACGGTTGCAAACGGTAATCGCACCACCTTTACACGCCGCAACAAGGTGCGCTACAGTAGGTTACATCTATCTCTAGATACACCACCGGGTGTCTCAAGTTACCTTCTGCCGAGCACCTTACCTCATTTACACACCGCTACAACAAGCTAATATGAGCGGACCTGGTGCAGCAGGGACAACACATAGGCGTGCCACAATTGTGGATTACGAGAACTCCGTACGCTGATAGGACAAAGCAATAACATGATGATTGGGCAGGCATTGCAGGAGGCTGTTTAATACATGACGCTCGAGCAATTGTGTAGTGTGAGTGGTCAGCTCCTTAAATATGCCGCCCTATGCAGCAACAACCAATCGTAACGCAGGAGCTTCCTCCAATGATCGCTGAAGGGGGGTGGTTTCCCGGAGGCTGTGTCACACCCCAGGTACATACCAGGTACATAGCATGGTGTAGAAACAACCCTTCTGTTCCTTCTTTACACGCCGATACAGGTCGCTACAATCGCCTGGGTAGTCACCTGTTTCAGGGCAGTGCTCGGAAACAGGTGCCGCTACTGGCGGGTGGCTACAACCGTCTTCACACGCCGCTACCACGGGTTGAATTGGCGGTGCAAGATACATTTCTCTCATGTACCCGGTTGTTGCCACCATCCAGTAGCCGCGTGTAAAGGTACCCATACACACACACACATACACACATACACACATTCAGCTTTATATATTAGATAATGTAGGATATTCAGGAAAGATCTTGTAGTTTTATCTCTGCATATACAGGTGCATCTCAATGAATTAGAATATCATCAAAAAGTGAATTTATTTCAGTAATTCAAAACATAAAGTGAAACACATATATTATATAGAGTCATTACAAATAGTGATATATTTCAAGTGTTTATTTCTGTTAATGTTTATGATTATGGCTTACAGTCAATGAAACCCAAAGGTCATTATCTCAGAAAATTAAAGTAGGGAGGATGAAGGGTTAAAAGCCATGCTGCCGTATTCCATGAGACATCAAAGGGTGAATATAATATTGATTTATTAGTCAACGTGTTTCAGGGCTCCCTGGCCCCTTCCTCAGGACAAATCAATATCACATTGCCATGTTTCAGGGCATTTGAAGAAGACCTGAAACACTTTGACTAATAAATCCCTTTGATGTCTTGTGGAATAGGGCTGCTCGGTTTTTAACTCTTCATCATACCTACTTTAATTTTGTAAGATTGGATTTTCTAACCTTTGGGTTTTCATTTGTTGTAAGCAATAATCATCAACATTTACAGAAAAAACCACTTGAAATAGATAATCTGTAATGACTTTATATAATATATGTGTTTCACTTTTTGTATTAAATTAACTTTTTGATGATATTCTATGCCTGGTTTCACACTGCAGTTTTATCACTGATCAGTGTCCATCAGTGTTTGTGTGCCAAAACCAGGAGAGGAACCAGGAGAGGAACTTGCAGAGAAAAACTATAATAAAGGATGACACCTGTTCTGAGTTTTGGAGACACTCCTGGTTTTGACACGTAAACCTGATCAAACCTGATCAGGGAAAAAACTGCAGTGTGAAGCCAGCCTTAGGCCGGCTTCACACCACGATAGAATCAGGTCCGGGGCTGTCCGGTGTAAACCTGACTTCCCCAGACCCGATTTTGCTCTAATGCAGCCCTATGGGGCTGGATGGAACCCGATGGCAGCTATGTGCCATCCGGTTTCCATCTGTCCGGGAGGATCCAGGAGAATTTGGATTTTCTTCCCAGACACAAAAAAGTTGCTTGCAATGTTTTTGTGTCCTGGGTGAAAAATCTGCCCAAATCGTATCTTCCCGGATACGGGGCAATCCAGCAATCCCTAACATGAAAGTCTATGGCCCCGGATTGCCCAGATCCAGGAGGATCTGTGAACCGGACACCGGCGGCTGAAGTTTAGCAGCAAGCACTGCTAAACTTCAGCACCACTGGCTGTCCCCTGCACAGATTTCAGGACCTAGCGGCAGGGAGCTAGCCACGATCTTGAAATTGCAGCGGCTGCAGCTGCAATTGAGGACTCCTGCTGCATATTTGCCCTCCGGTTCTGTTTGCAAATCGGGTCCATGGCTGTCCAAATCAAATCGGACAGCCTCGAACCTGATCACACCGCGGTGTGAAGCCAGCCTTAGTCATTGAGATGCGCCTATACCAGCTTCATCAGGTATTACACAATGAAATCCACAGGTCTTCCTTATGTAGGATAAAAAAGAGCAAAATTTGACTTGTATTTAAAATGCTTTATTGTTTGAATGTAAAATGTATCATTGTATAAATATTTTATAGTGATCTTATGACATATAAATTACCCAAAGCAATTAAGTTTATTTGATATGCTTTAAAAATGGACATAAATATAAAAATGTTCATAAGCACCCAAAAGCCATTAGTGGTGCAAACTATAGGTGGTGCGGGGGAATTCCTTACCCCAGTGTCTTAGGCCACGTGCACACGCTGAGTATTTGATGAGTTTTTTACCTCAGGATTTGTAGCCAAAACCAGGAGTGGATCATTAAAAACAAAAGTGGTGCAGGTGTTTCTTTTACACTTTTCCTCTGATTGCTCCACTCCTGGTTTTGTCTACAAATCCTTAGGTAAAAAACTCAGCAAATACTCAACGTGTGCACGAGGCCTTACTCCTCCTCTGAATGCTAGTATTCAGCAAACAAGATGAAAAGGTGGCACTCCGCTTCTATTTGGCTAGGGTTACACATGAGCCCTTGGTGCATTTTTAAGGAAAAATAATGAAAAAATGACTAAGTCTGAAAACGTTCAGGGGTGTAGGAGGCTCAAAAAGCACCCTATAAAAAACGGATTGGTAATGAAAATCACTTCCAAAAACAGACTTCTATGTGTAACCCCAGCCTCAGGGAGACGCTGGGTATAGGGAGCAACAGACTGCTTCACGCCTCCTGGTGTGGGGCCTGTTGAAGCACCAGGAGGCTCAAACAGTCTGTCGCTCCCCACCCAGTGCCTCCCTGACTATGTGATTTTTAACTAGCAATAAAATTTTGGATGTGAAATAGACGTGGAGAACCGCCTTCTCATCTTGTTTGCTGAACACTGGACTTCTCTTCCTCTGTGTCTGCTGGCACCTGAAATCTAACAAACGGCTGCATAGTCCGAGCCACCTGCTGATGACCTGAGGTCCCTATTTGAAGGCCTCTGCTGCAGATCTGAATGAGTGCTGATGATTATTTTATCTTTGTATGCTCATCTTAATGCTTCTTTACAGCTTAGGCTGTGGTTCCACATAGAAATCCGTTTTTGGAAGTGATTTTCATCACCAATCCGTTTTTTTCTGGGTGCTTTTTGAACCTCCTGCACTCCTGAACGTTTTTGGAATTTTCATTAAAAAAACGCATGCGCGAACGCATGCGCAAACGCAAGTGCGCATTTGCATGCGTTCGCGCATGCGTTTCCCATAGGGCCCCATGTTAAAAAAACGCATGGAAACGCATGCGTTTTTTAACTGATGCCAAAAACGTTGCATGCAACGTTTTTGACTCAAAAACGGACAGGGCAATATTTGGAGCTCCAGAGAAAAACGGACAGGGTGTTTATTACATCCAATCCGTTTTTCTGTCAGTTTTTGGACTTAGAAAAAAAAAATGAGAAAACTGAAGCCAAAAACGGACTGAGGGCTTATGTGGAACCCCAGCCTTACCTGTACACCCTAGGTTTGTGGTGTCACCACTCCACATTGGCTGACCCTAGTCTTCCCTATATATCCCTATAAACTCAATAAAAAAGGGAGGTGCAGAACAAAACACAAATGTGATAAATAATACAAAACCTTAAGGGCATATAGAATGACTATAAGAAAGATAATGATAATGGAGGCTTCTTATCATGTATCTGTAATATAAATGCCTGCACACATGTAGGACTTTCTTATCTGGACTTTCTGCCATCATGTAACCAAATTTGGTGATGCACCTGGAGAAAGGTGTTGAGGTGTTTGTGTCCTCGGATACCCTTCTATTTAGCCATTTGTTGACTGCTGATCTTATGACATTTTTATATATTTTTTATTTGATAAGATCTAGGTGTGCCATTCATTCCCTTGTCTGCCTGACTCCTGTTTACTATCTTTATGTTGTGTGTAGGAAGGTGGATGTGCACCCACTTAATATTTTAGTGAAGCAAACCTTGGCTTAACCGTGCTTCAATAACACTCCAATACAGTGCAATAAAATGAAACAATTAGAGCCTAGTTCATTAAGTCTTTATGCCAGTATTCTGGAGTAAAAAAAGCTTTGAAAAGCATCATCATTTTGGCACAACTTGAGGGTTTGCTAAAATGTTGTGACTTTTGATGTTTTCATGCCATTTTCTCTCAGTTCCGACAAAGTAGGAAGAGCTTGGGTGGGACAGAGGTCAAAGTCACCATGAGCGAAGGTGTTACCTACACCACAAATCTTAATCCAGCAGGATCTCTGGCATGGCACAGACCATCTGACTCCAGCCAATCTCCTCATCAAGACCAGCATGAACAACACTGGACTTGCTTAATGTATGAATTAGTTAAATATTGTCCAAAACCTTAGGGTACTTCTAAATGTATTGACATATAAAATTCTACTAAATGTGATTCTTCCATGGCAATTTGTTATATATTTTGGAATAATAAAATCTATTTTATAGAGTAACATTCCTTAATCCTTTTTTATTGTTGCATCTTGTGAGTCGATGGAAACAAAATGAATCCGCATATTACTAAATGTGGATTCTGGCATACCTCCTTTATTATATATTCGATTGATTTTTTTTCTCGGATAACCCTACTGAATTCTCCAGCTTGGGACATTGAAGTGCTTAATGAATGTATCTACTTAGCCTTTTACAGGTGTTTTTTTATAACACAAATTATAATGTACTGAACGTTCTAGACAATACGCTCACTGCAAGCAACCAATAATGAGAGACGAAAATGAGTATCCCCCTGCAGGTCTCTGTATTGATGACTGGGCAAGAGATCACTGTGCAGACACAAGCACTAGTTACAAGGAGAAAGATTAGCTAATGTCCTTTCACCTTCATAGAATAGTCTTCATTATATCCTCCCACGCAGATTCTGGGCAGAAGTGCCAGATGTAGAAGATCTTGTTCTTGCTGTGCAAGGTGCTGTACTGTGATATGCTGAAGTCGATGGGATGTTTGGAGCTGGGAAGACAGCCTGAGATTATTATCGTCTCAGCATTCAGGTTATCTAAGGATATGTCTGTGCAGGTATTCAGTGCATCTCCCACTGTTACAAACACATAAAAACCCAATTCGTCAAGCATTATTCTCTGCTGAACGGCATCATATTATCTAGCGCCACGCTTATTTCATTATCCTTGGCTGATTTAAATAGGTTAAGGCAGAAACGAATTCGGTCCAGGTTAAGGGAATCTATTGCATATTCCTCACCTTTAAAATGTAAATCGGAAAGTGATCTACCGTAGTTCTTTATAGAATACTGATAAATCTTGTGTAAGGAAATTGTTCTTACCATCCATAAGAATAAATATATCCTCAGCTGGCGTCTAGCCAACAGCATGGCAAATAAAGTACTATCAGCAGAATCTGAAAATGATGCCTTAAAGGGAACCTCTCGTGCAAAAAATACTATTTACTTGCTGAGATAGGGTCAATCTGCTGGTAAAAAGTGCTAAAATGCTGTTTGACTGCCTTACTGAAAGGATAGATACCAGGAGAAAATTGAATTATAGCCTCCCGGAAGCTGCTAGTAGTCATCATATGGGTGTGTAGTGAACGGTTAGGGTACCTTTACACGCGGCGACATTTCTATGGTGGCTACAGGTAACTTACTGGTTGCAGTGAAATCATGGAGAGATTATTCCATTTGTACACAGCAACAAGATAGAACCTTGTCTCCATGATTTCACTGCAACCAGTAAGTTACCTGTAGCCACCCTAGAAATGTAGCCGCGTGTAAAGGTACCCTTAAGGTACCTTTACACGCCGCTACAACAGGATGGATACCAACCGCTACTTCACGTGCACGAGCACGCCCAAACGGTTACAAACGGGAAACGCACCCTCTTTACACGCCGCCACAAGGTGCGCTACGCTACGCTACATCTACAGCTAGATACATCGCCGGGTGTCTCAAGTAGCCATCTGTAGCTCATTTACACACCGCTACAACCAGCTACTATGGGCGTACCTGGTGCAGCAGGGACAGCACATAGGCGTGCTACAATTGTGGATTACGAGACGTCCGTACGCTGATAGGACAAAGCAAGAAACCCATGATTGGCCAGGCATCGCAGGAGGCTGATTAATACTTGACGCTCGAGCAATTGTGTAGTGTGACTCGTCAGCTCCTTAAATATGCCGCCCTGTGCGGCGACAACCAATCGCAACGCAGGAGCTTCCTCCAATGATCGCTGAAGGGGGCGCGGAAACCCGGAGCCTGTGTCACGCCCCAGCTACATAGCATGGTGTAGGAACAACCCTTCTGTTCCTTCTTTACACGCCGATACAGCTCGCTACAATCGGCTTTGTAGCCATCTGTTATTGGGCAGTGCTCGGAAACAGATGTATCTGTAGCCGGCTGTCGCGTCCCGTCTTCACACGCCGCTACTACGGGCGATATTGGCGCTACAAGCTACATTTGTAGCCTGTAGCGGGTTGTATCCATCCTGTTGTAGCGGCGTGTAAAGGTACCTTTAGAGTCACCCTTCACTATACCGTGAGTGGTGGCTGCAATCATTTTCATGCATTTTGATTGACAGTTTGCTCTGCTGGAGAAACAAAGCATTTAAATGAAGTCAGCCATTCCCGGTACACAATATAAACTGAGCATATACTGATTTGGGGAACTTAGTACTTATAAAAATGATAGTTTTAACATACAAATTGGTCCCTCTATTGTGTAAAAAAAACCTTTTTGTCATATGCTGGTTAAGATCCTTGGTGCATCCTTGACCTGGCAGAGCAGCTTCAGTGTCCCTTGATTTTGGATACTCTACCTGCCTCACTGATGAAGGATAGTGCTGGATTGCTCAGAGCCAGCAATGTCCCCAAAGAAAGCTTGTGTCTCCCTGTCTGATGGTTGACTGAGCGGCTCCTCTATACTGCCTGATTAAGCCTAGAATGTATCAACAGCTTCCAGGTTAGGGGGTATGACTGACTTGATTGGTGGGCACGGCTATGTTTACTCACATATCCTATAATTATGCAATGGGGGCTCCGTCCCCCCCACCCGCCCACTCCCCCACACCCGCCCACTCCCCCACACCGCACCTGGGAGTCTTACCCCCAGACCCTTGCTTCTATTATAAATGACTCCATAACCACGCAGACTTATAAAATTATTATTCCGTCTGGAAAAGTGGGGCTGCATTTTGAATACACCCCTTTCACGTGACAGAAATTACATCATACCAGGAAGGAGCCCATACATTCTAGCATCTACCTACACTGCATAGCATACGGCCTGCAGCAGAGAGTATAGAGTTAAGGCCCAGTCTCACATAACGACACATCAGCGATCCCGATCCCGATAACGATGTGCAGAGATCGCTGGTGCATCGTTTACACATCGCTGGTAAGATGTCAACAGAATTATACCGAGGTCGTTGTGAGTTTTCTCTCCATAGCGTAGCATTGAGATCGTTGCTCATTATCTCTGTCAAACACAACGATGTAGCGTTCCCAGCGGGAGCACAACGAAGCAGGAATGACCCAGAGCAGTATAAAACGATCAACGATGTCACAGCAGGGGCCAGATCGTTGGTGCGTGTCACACAGAACGACATCGCTATTGGGATCGCTGTTGCGTCACGAAATCCGTGACATAACAGCGATCTCGTTAGCGATCTCGTTCTGTGTGACAGGGCCTTTATGCACTGACTCAGGAGAAAGCTGATGCCTCATTGTCGTTCACTCATTGTCAAAGGTCTTAGTTTAGTGCATGTCTACACACATGTCTTCACACAATGTAGCATGCAGCTGCAGAGAGAAGAGTAAGCTGTATGTAAATATATTGCAGACTAGGAAAGTATGTGTTAACAGCGGGCACCAGATTTCCCCTTATACAATACTGGCTGTAGATAAATCAGTACTGTCAGTCACTAGAGAGGTAGACTCCATCTCCTGGAACAACTCTGACTCTGGGTAATCTAGCACTGTGTGGCGCCCCTGCGTCCAGGGTGGCCACAGGTAGTACTGCAGCCAGGCAGGAGGGTAGATAGTTTGTTTAACAAACACCTCACACACACATATCCACTGCATGGGGACCTAACCCTGAGTCTGAGACTCTAGGCAGATAAGGGGTAATAGGCTAGATATGAGTGGATGGAGCGTAGCCATGGTAACGGATGGGTATATAAGGGAGTGACAGGAAGCAGTTAGTTAGTAGGCAGGTGCCGAGCAGTCAAGACAAGACCAGTACCATCAGGTCCAGAGGAATAGTGAAGACAGCAACTGACTGACAGGAAATCTTCCCTGAATATACCAACAAGTTACACAGGAAAGAAAGGGACCTGGTAATCTCTGAGAAATAGAGATACCTGTGGTTTGGCTAAAAGCAGAGTGTCAGCTCTGAAGGGGACTGAAGATTTACCCAGTGCCTCAGACAACCTGACGGGGAATACAGACTTCAGGTCTATATTCCCACCTTAAGATTGGGAGCACAGCAGCATAGAGAGGACCCGGCTTACCGCCCAGAGAATTAAGGAGGAAGCCGCCAAAAGGGACCGAGCTGCCGCTCCGCAATCCACTTTGAGGAGAAACATTGAGATATAGCCTGAAAGGACACGTAGAAAGGCAGAGGAGTCTAGGAAAGTTAACCTGGCTGCAGTGGGTTCAGTATACCGGATTCAATATAGCAAAGCTGTGAAGAATTGTATTGTACCGTGTATTGTCTGACAAGAGAGATGGAGAAGTAAACCCGGGTGAACCCTGCTTCGTTGTCTGTGTCTGATTTCAGGTATGAGAAGCTGTCAGTTCTCCATCTAGCCCTGTCAGGAGCCATCTCCACATCATTCCTTTCTTCTGCAAGGCCTACAATTACCATCACTGACTTTTACTACCACTGCCCCGGGGGACCCAGTTCTGCCCACAGGAACTGTTCTATCTTAGCTGCCAAAACATCACCCCCGGAGGTTCTGCAGCAGCGGTGGTCCCCATTATTGACCACATTATGTGGGTGGCGTCACAAGTGACAAATTCCCTGTAAATAACCCCCATTTTATTGTGCGGGCCCGGGACACGGTCCGGACCAGAACCGCCGTGACATTCCCCAGCAGTACCCGGTCCGGTACCGAGTACCCCGTCCCGTGGGGCTCCACAAATTGGCGTCACGAACAGGATGTACCGTGCCCGTTACCGGGCATTGTGTGCTGTGATTATTGACTGTTTTAAATATGCCGCCATTGCTGGGCGCGCGCAAGCTGAATTTTAAGTGCGCCACAGAGACTGAAAATTTCAAATTCCGCCATTACAGAGCGCGCGACGCGCGGGAAGAAAAACCGCTCACCGCTCTGACGTCATTGGGTGGAAAGCGAGAGTCCCTGTCGCGCTGCAGAATTCAAGATGGATCCGATCCAAATGAAAGCCAAGGTCCACCCTGGCTCTCCTTAACTTCGGGGGAGCCAGCCATCAATCATGGGGAGGAACTTCCGTCTCAAGTTGTAATAGCCAGTGAGAATATGGCGAGAGAGGAAGTCGTCACCCCAGAAAGGCGGAACAAGAAACCGGATGTGGAGCAGCGGCCATTACAGCATACCCGGACGGAAGAGAAGGACGTGGAGGAGAGTGCTGCGGAGGAAAGAGCTCAACTGATCCCGGAGGGCCCACTAAACGTGAATGTGGAGGAACCCGGCCAGGGAGAGACATTGAGTGATACTAGCGGCATGGCGGAAGGCGGAGAGGAACGTCCACAAATCCGAGATACCCGGAGGGGTGTAATGCGGCTGCTGCCCCTGCAAATAACCCGGACTCAAATAGAACAGCGAACCCGGATTCAAATTGGTTTCTGCCAGAACCAGCAATCTCTTTTGGTACAGCCCGGCTGGGCTAGTGCCTCCACTGCAACCCGGAGAAGGGAACAGCAATGGTTGGAAAACAAGGAGGATACGACCATCCCTGAAGCTGTGCCTCAGATAGCTAGTAAAGCAATTGACCCACTCGGAGCTTTGGAGGAAAGTTGCCTTGAGTTGCCAACACCGTTGATTCCGGCCCCTGCATCAACAGAGGTGAGAGGGGAGCAGCTCCGCTGTTGGTGGGAGAGGGATAAGGCAGACGAGAGCCTAATGGGATTTCCTGAGGACTCAGATAACAACGCGGGTCCTGTAGAAATCATAACCAGAAATGAATATTTAAGGAGATGTGCCCAGAAATGGGATGAGCAAGAGACAGAAAGACTAGCTCAAAAACAAATAATGATTGCCCGCACTATAAGTGCCAAAGCTGATGCCCGGCGGGATCAAAGTGTTAACCAGTCCCCACGCCATGAAGGCCAAGTTGTTAAGGTAAAACCTGAAGTAGGATATGCCTTTGTTAGAGAACCGGGAGCAAACAGAGATGTATTTATTAACAGGAGAGATGTAGAGGAACATCTTCCACTAAAACACCCGGACAAGGAATTACAGATTGGAGAATGGGTCTCCTACCATGTGGTGAAAGGAGAAAGAGGCCCATATGGCATAAATGTAAAAAAATTGTCATTAGAGGATCCAACTGTTTTCCCGGATCCAACAGAAATGACTGAACTAGAGGATTTGATTAATGGGACCACCGCTGCTGCAGAACCTCCGGGGGTGATGTTTTGGCAGCTAAGATAGAACAGTTCCTGTGGGCAGAACTGGGTCCCCCGGGGCAGTGGTAGTAAAAGTCAGTGATGGTAATTGTAGGCCTTGCAGAAGAAAGGAATGATGTGGAGATGGCTCCTGACAGGGCTAGATGGAGAACTGACAGCTTCTCATACCTGAAATCAGACACAGACAACGAAGCAGGGTTCACCCGGGTTTACTTCTCCATCTCTCTTGTCAGACAATACACGGTACAATACAATTCTTCACAGCTTTGCTATATTGAATCCGGTATACTGAACCCACTGCAGCCAGGTTAACTTTCCTAGACTCCTCTGCCTTTCTACGTGTCCTTTCAGGCTATATCTCAATGTTTCTCCTCAAAGTGGATTGCGGAGCGGCAGCTCGGTCCCTTTTGGCGGCTTCCTCCTTAATTCTCTGGGCGGTAAGCCGGGTCCTCTCTATGCTGCTGTGCTCCCAATCTTAAGGTGGGAATATAGACCTGAAGTCTGTATTCCCCGTCAGGTTGTCTGAGGCACTGGGTAAATCTTCAGTCCCCTTCAGAGCTGACACTCTGCTTTTAGCCAAACCACAGGTATCTCTATTTCTCAGAGATTACCAGGTCCCTTTCTTTCCTGTGTAACTTGTTGGTATATTCAGGGAAAATTTCCTGTCAGTCAGTTGCTGTCTTCACTATTCCTCTGGACCTGATGGTACTGGTCTTGTCTTGACTGCTCGGCACCTGCCTACTAACTAACTGCTTCCTGTCACTCCCTTATATACCCATCCGTTACCATGGCTACGCTCCATCCACTCATATCTAGCCTATTACCCCTTATCTGCCTAGAGTCTCAGACTCAGGGTTAGGTCCCCATGCAGTGGATATGTGTGTGTGAGGTGTTTGTTAAACAAACTATCTACCCTCCTGCCTGGCTGCAGTACTACCTGTGGCCACCCTGGACGCAGGGGCGCCACACTCCCCCGAAGTTAAACCGGCGTGTCCTCACGCCGTCCGGCATAGATCCCCCTGAAAAATATTTTTATCTTGCATAACATTAAACATCAAGCATATTTGTCATCCTATTACGGAGGTACGGATCTTAAACGTTGCATTAAAATAAATAACATATATATTACTCTCTAAAAATGTAAAAAGTCTTAAAAAGGTGCCAAAAATCTTAAAAAGTGCAAAAAAAAAAAAAAAAAAAAAAAAAAAACTTTCTCAAAGGCACTCAGCAGTTCAGTCCAAGTTCTGTTCACCGTTTCAAAAGTGCAATCTCTGGTCTTAAAACCAAAGAGGAGCACACTAAGTGCGCAACTATGTACAATGAAAGTTTATGCCCAATCATCGTCCATGGCATCAATGTTCAAATAACATATAAGACGAACCGGGGAAAAGGCTAACATTCGTTCAGGAATGGGATGGGGCCAACAAGGATCACGTCACATTCACACTTACAGCTTCTGATTGTAGCAATCCGGGTCTTACTCCTGCTTCTTCCAAGGCAGAACCTGTGGTGCCCTCTTTGGAAATAGCTCCAATTCTTGCAGGGATTGCTCCAACAAATAACTGTCTGTAGTTTGAGTAACTGCGTCTTTGGTGGTCTCTACCACAATTGTCTCTTCAGGGATTAACGAATCCAAGTTGGTAGCTGGATCCGGGTGAATAACTGGATTTTCCAATTCTGGCATTCCTATAGGATCCAGATAAACAATCAAATCCTCTAGTTCAGTCATTTCTGTTGGATCCGGGAAAACAGTTGGATCCTCTAATGACAATTTTTTTACATTTATGCCATATGGGCCTCTTTCTCCTTTCACCACATGGTAGGAGACCCATTCTCCAATCTGTAATTCCTTGTCCGGGTGTTTTAGTGGAAGATGTTCCTCTACATCTCTCCTGTTAATAAATACATCTCTGTTTGCTCCCGGTTCTCTAACAAAGGCATATCCTACTTCAGGTTTTACCTTAACAACTTGGCCTTCATGGCGTGGGGACTGGTTAACACTTTGATCCCGCCGGGCATCAGCTTTGGCACTTATAGTGCGGGCAATCATTATTTGTTTTTGAGCTAGTCTTTCTGTCTCTTGCTCATCCCATTTCTGGGCACATCTCCTTAAATATTCATTTCTGGTTATGATTTCTACAGGACCCGCGTTGTTATCTGAGTCCTCAGGAAATCCCATTAGGCTCTCGTCTGCCTTATCCCTCTCCCACCAACAGCGGAGCTGCTCCCCTCTCACCTCTGTTGATGCAGGGGCCGGAATCAACGGTGTTGGCAACTCAAGGCAACTTTCCTCCAAAGCTCCGAGTGGGTCAATTGCTTTACTAGCTATCTGAGGCACAGCTTCAGGGATGGTCGTATCCTCCTTGTTTTCCAACCATTGCTGTTCCCTTCTCCGGGTTGCAGTGGAGGCACTAGCCCAGCCGGGCTGTACCAAAAGAGATTGCTGGTTCTGGCAGAAACCAATTTGAATCCGGGTTCGCTGTTCTATTTGAGTCCGGGTTATTTGCAGGGGCAGCAGCCGCATTACACCCCTCCGGGTATCTCGGATTTGTGGACGTTCCTCTCCGCCTTCCGCCATGCCGCTAGTATCACTCAATGTCTCTCCCTGGCCGGGTTCCTCCACATTCACGTTTAGTGGGCCCTCCGGGATCAGTTGAGCTCTTTCCTCCGCAGCACTCTCCTCCACGTCCTTCTCTTCCGTCCGGGTATGCTGTAATGGCCGCTGCTCCACATCCGGTTTCTTGTTCCGCCTTTCTGGGGTGACGACTTCCTCTCTCGCCATATTCTCACTGGCTATTACAACTTGAGACGGAAGTTCCTCCCCATGATTGATGGCTGGCTCCCCCGAAGTTAAGGAGAGCCAGGGTGGACCTTGGCTTTCATTTGGATCGGATCCATCTTGAATTCTGCAGCGCGACAGGGACTCTCGCTTTCCACCCAATGACGTCAGAGCGGTGAGCGGTTTTTCTTCCCGCGCGTCGCGCGCTCTGTAATGGCGGAATTTGAAATTTTCAGTCTCTGTGGCGCACTTAAAATTCAGCTTGCGCGCGCCCAGCAATGGCGGCATATTTAAAACAGTCAATAATCACGGCACACAATGCCCGGTAACGGGCACGGTACATCCTGTTCGTGACGCCAAAAAGAGGTGTGCCGCCCAGCTTAGGGGACCGGGATACCCGGCGCAGGGTCCCTTTCCTTGGGGGAGTCACTGGTGGCTGGACCCAGGCCGTGGCCCCAGGCTGGCACACTCCTAAAAGGGGGGTATTTACAGGGGATTTAGAAGTTTATATAGTTTATAAAGTTTGTAGATGTTATTGTCGTGACGCCACCCGGAATAATGTGGCTATATATGGCCACCGCTGCCTTGTACTGCCCAGGGGATGATGGTGAGAGGCAGCTGAGATGGTATAGCCCTTTTCCGGGTAGGGCTATAGGGTCCTCTGGACAGGTGATGTTAAAGTTAATGATGGATGAAGATGGAAGTATGGTGAGGAGATGTTAAGGGCACAGACACTTACTTGATTCACAGCAAATCCTCTCAGCGGTGATGGTCCCAATCCTGGATAGATGGTAACTGTTAAATCAGAGGCTGAGGCACAAATGAAGTTTAACTGGTTTACTTTCAACCAAACTATAATACAACAAGTCCCGTCTCCGGAGTCTGCAATAGGGGTTCAGTTGCTCAGGCCCCACCGGGTCCTTTACCTCCTGCTTGCGCTATCTATGTGGCCCTGCTGCCGTGTGTGAACTCGCTGCCGGCCCAAATCTGTCCTCTCTGGGTCCCACTCAACAGGCAACTTGAGTCCTTTGTCTCTCTCTGTTTACCCCCTCCGGGAGTACTGCTGAACTCTTAGTATGTTGCTGTGTCTGGCCCTGTGAAGCTTGTTGTTACCTCACGTTTTTCCGGTTGCTGTATTGTATATAACTAATGCAGCCACGGATCCGGTATCCGTATCTGCGCTTTTTATCTAGGGTAGATAATGATGCTACCCGATTCTGAAAGTGTTTCTCTTATCAGTTTTCTCCTCCTCAGACCGATGGCTTGGCCCTGGAAATTGTCAGTCAGTCCTCAGGAACTCAATGCAGCTCCTGTCACTCTGAGCTCCTAGCTCCAACTGTCTGAAAATTTACCTCAGACCAGTGTTTTATCTCTAGGGAAGTCTCTGGTGTCTCTGGAGCTCCCCCTACTGGCCAAAGGTGGTAGTGCAGTGGCTTGGCTTTCTAAGTGAGTGCAACTATTATGATCTTATACTGTGGCTAATACCCGCAGGGGCGCCACAACTGTC